>AP028438.1:14681045-14918663 GCA_036509395.1 Antheraea yamamai
TTCTAATATTAGACCATAAACGTATTACTTAATGACAATATATATATATTATATCATTATCTATCAGAGTCGTTGTTTCATTAGTTCCTTATACAATGTAAGTGAGCACTGAGGTAGTTATATGGTGGGTTAAGGTTTCAAATATGTTGCTGATGATAAACCTCATTTGACACACTGTTAGAATTTTTATATCTAATGTATATGTTACATGTTATACTATAAGTGATGTGCATGTCGTACTTACAATTGGTTTTAAAGAACATTTCTATAATTGTACATGGTCTCACAATTTTATATTTCTTTAATACAATTTAAAAAAACGCGTGCGGATCTGCGGTTATAATTGACATAAATGCAGTCCCTCTATCAGTATGAATATAAGCAGAAGCGCCAAACATGAAGAATAGGTATTTTAGTGGCTTTATAACAGTTTGTTCAGAAAGATCTTTACGTGCATACGCAAAAGGAAACAGAATATTCATCAATTATTGTTAACATATATTTATTTGATGTTTTAGATGGTATTGGTCCTTTACAAGCTATGTTTAATCGCTGAAATGGATCTGTAGCTTTCATTAATTTGCCTTGAATCTTGGTACATCTTGGTTTAATTTGTGAACAAATTGGACAAGAGACTGTCATTGTTTTGACATTTTCAAGGGAATAGGGAAGATTTTTAGATCTTATCCAATGCATCATTCGAACGATACCAGGATGACACAATTAGTTATGTAAATCTGGTAATCTGTTACGATTAAGGCAAGCAGATATTCGTGATAATACATCAGCAGCAGCGTTTTACTTACCTGGTCGATACATAATATCATATATATAGCAAGAGAGATCTATCCACCACCTTTCAATTTTCTCATTCTTTATTTTGCTTGAATGCTTTTGATTAGACATGAATGAGATAGACTGTTGATCAGTAATTAATAGAAAATGTCGGCCAATCAAGTAGTGACGCCATTTCCTACTACAAAAATGGGCAGTTCGAGCAATCTATAATTTGGGGCCTCGCGAATCATTAAGGACTAAGTTTCAGGAATTTAGTATTTTAACTCTGCCCTCCCAATATATTCTTGAGAATTTGATGTACGTCCGCAAAAAATAATAGATAGACTATAGATAATTTGGATTTAGTAAAAGACCGACATAATGTAAATACTAGAAACAATAAAAAACTGGTCACTCCATGTTTCAGGTTCACTAAGACCAGTAACAGTTTTTTAGATAATGTTATATTTTATAACAAAGTCCCAAAACACATTACCGATTTGCCAGATAGTAAGTTCAAGTATTATATCAGGGGTATAATAACAAAGGCGGCAAAGTCCTATATGATGACAAACATAGATTTTAATTTTATTGGATGTTGTAACACCTTTCGTACTAGATCAAATTGAGAGATTTGAACATATCCGGCAAAATACAATAGAATTGTAGTCATAAACGAAACATTTTATAACAAATTGTGGAAAGTCCTCGACTGGCATAACAAACTTAGAAATGTCCATTTCGACCAATCAGGGACGAGTTGTTTCAATGGCCGTTTCTAACGAAACTGCACTGTACATGTTTTTTTTTTTTATTATACGTAAGTATTAAAACATATTACTTTATATAAAAAAGATGATAAAGTGAAGCTGGAGTGCTGACCTAAAGTTGTACCTAAAAGTAAAGCCAGGAAAAGAGCCGCAAATCCAGAAAACTGGAAGCAAAATAAGACAAAGAAATGAAGGTCACTAGCTATAATTTCTGATAATTTGGTCTGATAATCTGTTATAAGTCTGGTTATTTTTGGTATTTTTTCATTTAATTGGTTTATCGCAGTAAAATATCGCATTACAATAAAAAATATGTTTTTTGACAACCTTGACAGTTAACTTGAACTTGAAAGTTAACATTATAGTCTAACAAATATGGCAAAGTCCCTAACCATTCATAGCAAAAACGGAAAAGTCCTTGCTTTACTAATAAATGTGGCAAAGTCCATTATTTAAGGTTTTTAGTCAACTAACTTGTTTTAGCATTAAAATACAGCTTACACGAAACGGTATCTAAATTTTACATATAGATATACCTTATAACAGTAAATATGTAGTATACTTTAAATGTTATTAGTTTTTTGTAAATGATGTAAAATTACATTAACTGGACTTTGCCGCCTTTGTTATTAGACCCCTTATGTTAGGGTTATTCTCAGGGCCTAAATTGAATAAAGAGTATTTTGATTTTGATCTTCTCAAAGATTCTACTATGGCACAAGCTTCCTTCTCAATTGCAGAATGTTTCTTTTCTGATTCATTTAATGACCTTGAAAAGAAAGCCACGGGTTGTTCATTTTGTGAAAGGGTTGCGGCGATAGAATGTTCAAATGCATTTGTTTCTACAGTTAAAACGTCATTATGATTTATAGCAGATAAGGTTGATTTGGCTATCTCAGATTTTATTTTATTAAAACATTCCATTGCATTGTGATCGAGCCGTGTTCGAGACTGAAAAAGAGGATATATTTTTTCAGAAAAATTGGGTACTCATCTAGAATAATGTGCAAACATTATAAGGGCTCGTTTAAGGGAAAATGCGTCATTAGGAACAGTCAGATCCACCAACGGCTTCAAGCGGTCTTTGTCAAGTTTTATGGAATTTTTTTGAATGGTGTACCCCAATAAACTTATCCGTTGGCTTTCAAAATAGCACTTTTCTTTATTCAAAGTTAATTTATATTTCTCAACGGCGTCCATGATTTTTTTTTTAATTTTCATCGTGTTCTTTTTTTATTTTTCCTCAACTATAATATCATCTAAATAAGTAAACTTTCCATTTAAATTCTCAGTTTCGATTACATATTGTAAAGTTCTTTGAAAAGTGGCAACACTATTCGTCACTCCAAAGGATATTCGAGTGAACTGATATAGTTTATCACAAGCTTCGAATGCCGTCATTGGTTTTCCTGTGGCAGAATAAGTACTTGATCATACGCAGATTTGTAATCTATTTAACTAAAAAAGCTATATTTGGATACTTTAGAAATAATTATGTCATTTTTTGCCAAGGATAAAGATAATTTGAAGGATTGCATCAAGGTCTGTATAGCGATTGATAGTACGTGAATAATCAGCAAATAGAGGTTTTCTATGAGATTTTCTTCCTGTAATTAAAACTTGAGCACACCATGGAGAAATGCATGGTTCAGTAAAGCCGACATGTAACAACTTTGTAATTTGTCATTTTATAAAATATTCATCTGTTTCTGAAAATATTTTTGACCTCGTTGAAACTGGCTTTATATCCGGTGATAAGTGTGCAAATATGGAAGCTGGGGGTAAAGAAGCTTGCATTACATTACATAACGTAAGGGTTCTCTGTTACCTCCGAACCCCATTTCTACTGAGTGATGATTTTTAAGTAAATCGTGGCCTATAATAATATCTGCGCATAAATTATTCACGACTAGTATTGGGTGTTGCTTGTAAATATGTTTACCAAGTTTAATAGTCACATGACGTAGTCCATTTAGGAAAGAGACGTGGCTTAGAGAGGCCAGATTAATAGTTTGATTAATAACTTTTTTCTTTAGTTTAATACTGTGAACTAATTGTTCATCGATGAATCTAACTGAACTGCCGGTGTCTATAAGGGCATCGGCACGCATGTCGTTTATAAGAACAGAGGCAGTAGATTTTCGAAAACTCGCTGGAGAAGCGGCAGAGATATCTTCTATACCTTTTGTATTTGTTGAACTGGTATCAAGAAAAATAAAATCAAGAAGTGGTCTGCGGTTTGACAAACACTTGCAAAATGACCCTTTTTACTACATAACTGAAATTTAGTGTTAAAAGCAGGACATTTTTCTCTTTTGTGTTGGGAATCACCACCGCAAAAGAAACATCGCCATCTGTCATGTTAAGAAGAAGCTGCCATAGGACTTGATTTTAGTGATTCTACTGTTATCTTTCTCCTTAGGTACAGTATTTTCTTGAAATTCTAGAGCGTTCAGGTAAGATGTGGATGGAAAACAATTTCCATAAGCTTTAGCATTACTTTCTACTGATTCCAGAGTAAGAGCTTGATTTAATGCGTCATCTAAATTTAAGCTACAATTCTCTAATAATCTTTGACGAATTTTTTGCGAACAGATTCCTGAGATAAATGCATCGCGAATAAATTCTTGTGTGTAAATTTCAGCCTTGGCATCTTGAAAGTTATATTCGAGTGCTAGTTGCTTGTATGCACGCACGTATTCTGATATGGATTCTTCTGATTGTTGTTTCCTTGTAGCTAAAACATGGCGTGCATGGATGTTCTTTTTAGGTTTTACATATATTTTTTCAATACATTCAATCGCATCTTCGTGTGTAGTACACGAAATAATAAACGAATATACGCAAGGTGCTAAGTGATTGACTTAAAGTTTTAGTTTTATTGTATCAGAAATTTTGGTACCTTCTTCAGAAATAAATATGAATAAATTGTTAAAAGACAGAAACACCAATTATATCTTGGCTTAAATTCAGCAAGAATTTAGAATAGTTACATAAAAGTATGACAATGAAAGACAAAGAATGAAGTTTACAATGACAATTGACCATAGTACATACGGTACATTACGAAAGTTATACTTAAAAACTTTTTATGATAAAAACAAGTCAAAATAACAACTTACGTACTACTCTGTGATAACAACTACGTTCTTAAAAAAACAAAATAAACGCAAATACAATGCGCTCAGGCTCTAAAAAACAAAACATTAACAATTATTTTTGAGTTATGATGTTCTTTTTCTAATTATGGTATTTCACTAAAATATTTTTGGACTAAGTTTTGTTGTTAACTGAAAAAGTTTATTTATAGTTTCTTTTTCAATGCGTCTAAACACTTCTATTTCATTAATTTCAAAATACCCCTTTCGATATTTCAAAACTTTAGTCAATTTTTTAGGCTATTAAACAATTTTGATGAAAAGTGAGCCTTATATAATTGATACAATTTTAATAACGTAATTCTTAACCAAAGTACATGGACCTAGATTTATAAAATATTTTTAAAAATAGGCTTTGTAATCCTATAATAATGACGATCGCCATTTGTACTTCAATATCTAATATTCCAATATTCATCTAATGTAAACAATTCAACAAGTAAATTAATGTAAAAATTAATATCAAAGAATAGCAGTTGTTTTAATTAATGTATATAATGACTGTTAAGCAATGTAATCAACTTTTATTATTTTGTCCTGATATCTGTTTAGTCCTATGCCTGCAAAACGTAGCCTATATCAACATATTTTAAATACTTTCGCTACACACCTCATCCCTGTTCTTTAAAAATTAACATTTATTTACAAATATGTATATATACTGAAATACTTTCCACATAAATTTATCGACGTTTAATTGTACAATATATTTAGGACATCACTAGTGTACTTTAATGTTGCCCGTAAACAAATAATGTAGTTGCCAGTACTATAAATTAAAATGTTGCATGTTTTTCATCTCTCCCCTTCTGACTACGCGCCCCTCGGTACAAATTCGATTGAAGAAATGACATCCGTGGCCGCGCAGGCGCAACATCTTGACGTGACGTAATTGTCCATTCATACTTTTTATTCATTCAATTCATAATGAAGTTTTCAAAACAATTTTGTGATAATGTGTCGTTTCCCTGTAATGTTACTATTGTGAGATAAGTGTATGTTGAAATTTAAATCTAAAACAGAGAAATTACCGTTCATCCGTTCTAATACGAAGTGCATTTATTCATTGATAGTAAAGTGCAAGTACGGAACACATGCGCATTGTAGTCATGACCTATTAGATTTTACTTTTAAAACCATATTCTAAACACTATCCAAAACGCGTGTACTTGAAGTGAATCTTATGCCTGGATTTCAATTGTCCATCCAAGTATAACACGGGCTCAAGTAGAACATTACGACACTCCGGAAGTTGCGGGACAAGCCGGCCGAACGGGCTCGTTCCGAAAGAGATAACAGCGGATGAAAGAGATAAACAGTTATGGATTTAACATGGCGGACGATACGCGTAAAGTGCGAGTTGAAGAAAGATTAAAAATAAAGATAGGTATGTAAGGTTTTTTCAACTTTAATTAACCAATGTATAGCCTATAGATGAGATGATTAAATTGTAAGCTTGTGACTGTGATTCTGGTGTTTTACCAGTTCTTTGAATGATGTTGTTGTCATTATGGTGAACAGGTGGTAGGTTCAATCTAAAATCTGTAGATTTCTGGATGAGAAATGAATGAATATTGCAGGATAAATACACAAATCGAAGGGTAGGATTTCGTGGACAGTTGTTGTAATGAATATAGCTGGTTTGACGCATGGCTGAGACAGCAGTTCTTTGTTTTCGTCCTGTGCTGTTTTGACAGCTCTTTCGGTTTATGAATGAAACTGAATAGCTGTGAACACAATGAATATCGTGCCTAGATCATATTAGATAAGATATTGGTTTTTAGTGTTGTATAGTTATCACAATTACGTTGATAAATTCAATTACTTAATCACTGGATGTTATTTAATTGTAAATTAATTATTTAGTGAGACCTACTGAAGCTCATAGGCACTGTACATATAATTCATGGAAATAATATTTAATTAATAATTTATATAAAGTTTAGATATGGTTTCAAATTGTGATTTTGTATTGAAAATTGCAATTAAGGTATATCACAAATAAATTCAGACCAATATGCATCTTTGAGTTTTTTGTAATCAATAACATATAGAGATTTTAAGTTAAAATAAATATCTAACACTGGTAGATAAATCTGATATTATAGGCAGACAATTTAAAAAATGATATTCTACTCTAAAACATGTTTTTTTTTATAATGTTAAAGTTGTCACTTGTGTAATTAGTATGGGTCAGGTAAATTGGTTGTGGTCTTCAGTTGTCTTACAGAAAGTATTAATTTAATGAAATTACATTAAAATTTCACATGACTTGAATAACGGATGTTTCCTTTATCACTTGTACACAAGTAAAATGTGTTACTTTAGCGAGAATTTTGTCCATTGTTTTATGTGTTTGTAGTAATATAATATTTATTATGCACACATGTAAAGTTAGTACATATATTAAATAACAAACTCATTATTCTGCTTATAAGTTGTTTTATTTCAGATTATCGAATAATGTATATATTACATACATTAACAATTATATCTCAACCTATATAGTGTTTAGAAATATAATCTATAAAGGCTATTATTCTGTTTGCAGAATACTGTTAAAATCTTTTGTTAAAAGTTTGTGGAGTAAAATTTTAATCAATTCTTCAAGTTGTTTGGTGTTGTATGTATGAATAATGAAATCTTTTATAAAGTATTACACCTTACTGCTGGTTGTATAAGCAGAAACTGTAACTTTTTAATACAATGTTTACGGGTTCGAACCTCAGTGTGTTTCAATGAATTTATCAGAATGAATATGTATTTAGTAAATGTACAATCTAAAATAATATCTGTTGATGCTGAAGATACTAGAATACTTGAAAACTCTTCCTGTAGTTTAACTGGTTAATGGGAAAATAAAGCTTTTTCTCTGTATTGGAAATCATTAATATGTTAATCGACTATATAACTTTGACGTGAAAAGGCCTGGTTCAGCAATGTAATCTGGCTGCTGTTATTAATATTTTCAAATGTAATAAACGTAAGGCTATTAAATTCTAACTTTATTTGTATGTTAATTAATGTAGTCTAGTTTGCTTGGGGTACATTGTTAGCATATATGATAATAAAGGTCAGAACACTTGTAACTATCAATAAATCATTAAAGGCCTAATAAGTATAGTGTTGCCTTAAGTACTAGCATATAGACATGTAATATTATAAACAAAACAACTTTTTGGGACAATTAAAGTTATCAACTATAATGAATATATATATGAGCTATAAATATTGCCTACTAAAGTCCATGTATGCTTCCAATGTGTTGAAAATATTAAGCACAGACAGTCTTTGAATTACACTGTTTTGACTTTGAGTCACTTTGAGTTATGTCAAATAACATTTTACTGTCATTCCTCAAACAAATGTCACATTTCGATTTACATCAGTGGCAAAATCATTAATTGTCACTCCGTCTACCGAGATAGCCAATAAGTACCAAAACTAGTATGTTAAAAGCATTTAGAATTTTCTTTGAGCAATAAATCATAACAATATGTAATAAAATGCATTTCAATGTTCTTGTTGGACTTGCACACAATGTCGAGTACATTGTGCTGTATGGAAATAAATGATGAATATACTCAATTTATGTTGTGCATTTAGAGAACCAACGTGCACAGAGTGTTTACCCCTCTTACTACAACAATAAGTACTTTTCTATGCTCAGTGGTCAGATTAATACTCTGAATTTACTTTTACCATGCTCTTTAAAAACAAAAAAAATTACGGGTATATTCAGCCACGGTTCATTACTATTCCTCATGATATCTTTAGTTAATTGTTCTATTGCCTTGAGTGCTGTCATATCCGTAATTGATTTTTATATCGCATTTTGAATAGCTCATGAATTTATATCTGCCATTATGAAAGATATATAATGTCAGTTCTCTATTGAATAACGGATCATATTCTATTTTGGATATAACCTCTATAGTTACAAAATTATAAGCTCTAGATAGATTTGGCATATGAATTTTAAATTTCTCTGTAGCGAGATGAAGAAATCCATAGCTAGGCAATGATAGTTCGAAATTTGTTCGTTTCAACAAATAATATTGATAAATTATTTCTATAATTAAAGACTTACTTTCTTTCATATAAGATAAATTATATACTCCAATGGGTCTATCAAAGAATATATCTGATTTATTTCTTATTGTAAATACTATTGGAATCATGTAGTACCAACATACTTTGGCGAATTCTTTTTATTCGCGATGTTGGTCAGTTGATTATGTACGAAACAAAAGTACGTAAGTTAAATTAGGCAGCTGATATGTGTACATAATCAAGTGGTGTGAGTGTCGGCGCTGGCGCATAAATCGACGATATCATATATCGTCTGTCGCGATAAGGGTGCAGTGTGCCTTCCGGGGCGCGACCCGCGTTCCCTATGTTCTACGTCTCTTGTTCTATCATTGTAAATAAATAAGTATTATAGGGTATGATTTTCATTATTCTACGTATTTACTATGAAGACCAAACAGCTCCTGTGTGAATAGTTTCTTCAAATTATAAAGTTAAACATCAAAAATACTTCTGTTATTACTATACTGCTAATTAATTATTATTATTGTATAAGCAGCGAATTCCTATTGTTTATATATCTGCCTACTTTTTTAAATCTAATCGTCTTAAGTTATAAGTGTGTCGTATAAAATCAAATACGGCGATATAGGAGAAGTGGTGGTAGGGCGAAGTAGGAATATGGTAACGGAGAATATGTTATTAATTTTATGTACTTTGATAACATTAATTTTATAGATGATAAAAATATTCAGTCATTTTTTCGATTACCAAATTGTAGTTTGGACCTATTTTGTCGCTTATGAATGTATGCCTACGATTCAAATACTCTAACGCTTTCACCTATTACGTATAAAGTGTGGACGAAAAATAGTGAAATGGTATACAAATACGATGTATTTAACAAAGTCTCTATGAACTTTTGTCCGTCAGCTTTGCTACGCTATAGAAATAAGATAACATATATAACATACATACATTTTCACATTTAAAATGTCTTTGTAATACTGAGTTGTCATCATACCCCTAAACGTAGTAAGTCCTGCCAATTTTTGATTTTCTAGAATCTTCCTATTCATGAACCATAGATAGCTGACATGAGGTTTTTCAAAAATGCACTGAAATATGCTCTTTAAGATCGATAATGTAACAGTAATAACGCTACTATTTCATTAATCATTTACTATCAGGTAAGCCATATGTATGCCTGTTTCCTGCCTTCTAACATAAGAAAGGTCAGATTCAAAAAGTAAAAAAATAGATAGTAAATGGAATAATTCAATTATTGTGGTTTTTATGAATTTAACTTTACTATATGGCCCATACATTAGAAGTTTTAATATCTATTTGAAAACATGAAAGAGTATTTTTTTTATATTACGACGTTAAACTATACTGTAGAGAATTAAAACAGATTACAGAAAGTATTGATCCCATTTAAATGATTACCCATAGAAAATATTATAATGGGATTAAACCTTAGAAATGTTTGGGAGGAGGTAGCGTGTAGGATTCCCAATCTCTTTAATACGTCCGCTTGATAGTTTACAAGTCGATTCGTTATGGCGACTTCCTGCGCGCTCGCTCCTTATCTTTAGTATCGCGACGCACGGACACGGTCCCACCTTTGTTCCTTACCAGCACTTAGTCAACGTACCCAAAAGGACAGTCGTTAATTTAATCCTATTATTTGTTTTACGTGTCGTGTGATTCACTTGTTGCATACCACAGGTACTTGTGGTTACAACCTCACCCCCATGAATTTCAATCTCTACCTTCTTTGTAGTAATTTGAGATGATAAACTAATTAAAGTTTGAAGTAGTATATGTTGGCCTTATTTATTCCTATTTAATCTATGCCTTTAGTATATATATTTATCAGAAAAAATAACATTTTTTTATACGCCTCATGTAAGTATTCCGGTCTTTAATTACCTATAACCAAACTCAAATAGGATTTTGGCTTCAAAGTCAATGATTGATATGGTGGTAATGGTAATACTGAATACTTGGAACATTTCGTGTACTATTTCGTACTGTTAAAACATTAATAATGAAAAAAAAATAACCTGCATGTGTTTGATATAATAAGTTCATATCTGTTAGACACGCTAATATTATTCGCATTTGAAATTCAGTATTTATGTAGAATTTAACTACTGTATACTCATATACTCAAAGTAAATTGTATAACTTTACTTGTCTTTAGGAATATTTTATATAATGTCCCAACTCTTTGTTATATAATAGTAAGAATGAAACTAAGAAAACATAAAATGAATAAAATAATTACAGAAATTCAATACGATATGTTTATTCCTCGGAGAAGTAACTCATATTGACATAATATGCAGTAACGTTGTTGTTAAAAGCACCCATTCATATATTGTTATTAGTAAATTTTATCTATGAAGTATTAGAATTCACGTACACATGTATGAATCTAAATATATATCAGTTTATGAAAAAGTTATAAAAAGTTCACGGAGTGTCTAAAGAAAGAGGCCAGACTTGTATACGTTATGATTTATAATGCATGTAGGTAGTAGTATCGGAATGAATGAAATTTAGTTGGCAGTTTTAGCTCTATAGTAACATACGATATATGACATTAGGTTTGTGATTTGAAGTTTGTTTCTGAGTGACACGAATCGTGCGGGCGTCGCCTAGCGTTTACTCCGCGTAGTTAGCGTCGTGTCATGCCGAAGCATGCCTCAGTGAATGGAGCAAACATAGCGTTTTCCATTCAGCACGCCCATTCATGGAAACCCACCGTTCCGTTAATGAAAAATACGCGACGATTATCGTTTGCGACCGTTATCAGTCGCGTCCCCTCGTCTACCACGTGTGCTTGAATCCTTTCTACATAATACGTATATGTTATTCATTCAATAAACTAGTCTATAAGTATTATTGGCCACTTATCGTCGGCTTTGATAAGATTAGAAATCTGATTGGTATTGTTTTATTTACACCTGTCCTTATGAAGGTATAATAAAACGAATTCGCATAAGTATGATTCGCGAATATGTTCATTTTTGTAAACAGTTTGAATTGTTTAACGCAAATAAACTATTGTTATCGAAGCTAAAGTTTTGTTTTCGTTTTTCTAGTATGTTCTGTTTTATTTAATTGTTAGTAATAATTATACATCTGCTACAGTCATTCATTGTTATTCATATAAATGAAATATGATTGAATTACTTGTTTATTATTATAATCAAGGAAAATATAGGTGATGTATCAAGGTTAAACAAAGATATAAACTGCTATAAACACCTAAAATATAAATTTATTGATTCAGGAATATTCATGTATGGATAAAACTTGTTTTACACTTAATTGTTAAGCGGGTTCTTATGACTTAAGATTTTTAAGTCCTTTTGTAATTTTAGAAATAATTGAACTTTACACAGAGGAAATAAGCGTAGCAATTTTACGCTACAATGAAGCACCGGGGTCTATTGGTACCATATGTTTCGATCTAATATTTAGTCTGCCAAACTATAATCGCTATTAATACAACATTTTAAAGTATATTAAATTGTGTGTTTATATCTATGTTCGTAATTCTACTCCCCCTAGACTGCTTGACCGAATTTGATAATTTTTCTTGTACTCATGGGGTCACCTGGATTGTAGTAATTACAACTGGCTATCGTAGGTGGCGCTAGTGTCTCGATTAAGATTTTTCATTTATTTCTTAACATTTTTACATATTTTCTGTACATAGAAACAAATTTTCAGCACACCTTAATATTTTTTTTTAATTTTAAATATATTATTTTATATTCACGATTTATCAAGGTCTGTGACATGACAAGTCCTATCTACCGAGTCCGCTAATGTATTCATAAATGTTATGTTTACATCTATATGGATGGACGAAAATATAGCTTAATTGTGAATTTGTAATAGTTATTACTGAAATGTAATTATAACATCGAAGGTTAACCAAAAGAACACACTATTCTTAAGAATTATCTTAATAGTACTATCCAATTATTTTGGTACGTTTTGTGTAATTTATATATTCATACATGTAAAGAAATTATAGTTTCTTTGAGGTTTAATCGCGTCAAAACTACTTAACGTATCAGCATAGTACCACTATGACTACTCGATGCGAAATTTTTCGTAGATTGTTTTAGACTGCTTAATTTTTGGATTACATTAGATATGCCATTTTTTTTAATATGCACAGCGAAGCGAACTGTTATCAATTGCTCGTTTATGATATAGAAGTCAAAGTTAATAAAGTTGTTATAAAATAAAGATACTGACAATAATAATAATAATTAAACTGTTTCAAAACTTCAGTTTCATAAACATTGTCATTTGTAACTATGATATAGTTAAATTAATACTTCAGAGATGCTGTTGGAAAGAACGTGTTTAAATTATTCTCTGGTGAGATGTTATTTAACCAACTTTTTTCTTTTTTTTCTCTCGAACTGATTACGCTATTGACTTAGCAAGGTATTTAAACAGCTTCACCGGACTACGTTGTTAACCAACTACCGTATACGAAGAATGAAGTAATCACTTGAGCTGTTATTTCCCGAGAATGGAGAGAGGCTTATGTTAAATAATTCTTGGAACCCACTTCTTCCTTATCGAGATAGCAAATTTTTATTCTCTGATGATTTAGTTTTATGAGAAAATTGTAATATTATTGCGGCGATTATGCAGTATTTATTTTCGACTTATTACTGTATGCTTTCTAAAACTGACAATTTGTATGCTATTAGTTTTAGAATAACTTCCGTATATGAAATCTCATCAACACCTTTTAATCATTAAAGTTTTATTTTTTGATTATTAAAACCAGTATCAATGATAACTCTTACGCTATCAATTTTTCAATTACATATGCTTTTTGTTACATGTATAGCCAACATTTTTTTTTTACAAATTAGTTATCACTGATTCTTATAATTGTTACCTATAACAGAGTTTAGGAAAGAATTACATGTACAGACACGACTATAGATCTGTTAATATAGATAATGTTGTCTTAAATAAAATTTAATTTATAAACGTAAAAGTTAGAATAGTTTCAGTAGTTTTATATATACAATAATAAATATCTTTCCGTCAATAATTTTATTTTAACAACTTCATCACTAGTTTTCTATTTTATTTCGCTCCCATTTATTTATGTTGTATGCGAGCGTAAGGTGGTATTAAAATCAATCCGTTTCTAACTTAGACTTTTCCCATACTTGCTACATACGGCCTGTCATACAAAACAGAAACACTCTCCGTTTCGAAACAGACTGTGTACGCACACGGGCGTGTAGAAAGAAACGTTCTCAATTACAATTTCCATTGTGTCTAAATACCGCGTACACGTTCATTTCCCTCGCCGCTGATGGTAGTATTCAAGGGTCCCGTTTCTCCCACGGCCCGGTTCGGTTGCGTGTATTACTGTCGTGCGTTCGTGATGATGACGCCAGTTTTGCATCAACAATTAAGTACAGTTTGTTACGAATTTCTCTCGGTCCGATTACGACGGATTTGAGAGAGTCCGCGGGACGGCGTTCCCTTTGTTTGCGAACATAACTATCGCAACGTTCATCTTGCCTCAACTTACGTACAATAATTACGTGCTCAACGATTTTGTCATTATTATGCCTTTGGAATTATTCGTGAAAGCATCATTATAATAATTACATATAATCCACTATTATATTGTAATTTCAGAACGATTCCTTTTAAATTACATTTTGATAATATATGTAATACTCACTCCCTCTAAAATAATACATATATGTAGTACTCTTTAGAACGTCGTTCATTATAACGAAAAACTTACTATAACGTAGAAATTAGTTCAATTGTGGTTATTTTACCACAAAACCATTTATTCTTTCTATTCCCTACATAGAACGAAAACTTTTTATAACGAAAAAAATATCGGTCCCTTGAAATTCGTTATAAAGAGTTAGAGTTACTACACTAAATATATTTAATTTTCATACATTACATTTACATTACTATTTTAAAAGAATTTTATCAACTTTATTATTAAATAGCTTTTGACCCCGACTTCGGTCGCGTTAATATAGTTAATAGTGTAATATAAAGTTAGCGTTAAGAATATTAACCAATCCTACGGGAACAGTGCATTTTTTCGGGATGCCAGGCATCTTATTGATTTTTCTGTACCTCTAGCAACGTGTATTACATGATAATTGGTCGAGTAGTCAAGACGTGATAGCGTAACAAGCAAACACATTCGCGTTTATTTAGTTTATACTAGCGAGCCCGGCAGACGCTGTCCCGCCCTGACTATAAATAAAATCTTGACAAATTATATACTAAAACCTTCCCCAAGAATCACTGTATCCACTGGTGAAAACCGCTTGAAAATCCGTTCAGTAGTTTTTGAGTTTATCGCGAACAGACAGACAGACAGACGCGGTAAGGGACTTTGTTTTATACTATGTAATGATATTAACTTAGCAAAATTATTGTTAGGCTGCGTCTATGATTAAATATTTCGTCGTAAACTTTGTAACCAGTATACAAAATTTCTTCTGTTAAAATGTTTTCGTATACATTCAAAATAAAAGAAATTATAAAGTACATTATTAAAATAATTTTGATTTTTTGATGTTGATTTCATCATCTAATTAGTGTTTAATTAGTGTAGTTTAATGTGGAATATGTAGTCTAGTAATAGGTGTAACTTAACTTTAAATACTTCCGGCACGCACTATCAAGGAAATAACGCACGTTTAGTTTATTCCGAGTTGTAATCCGTAGGTTCGAATGACTGTCCAAATAACAAAATGTCGTTTTCCTGTGAAGCATTTTCCTTTGGCCATCTACCTACCTCGAGATGAAAATCTGCACCTGTAGATGTGTTTCGGCAGTTGCAATTGAGAGCCAGACCTCTCTAAGTTTAGCAAATTCACATCACAAGCTCTATCGTCATAAGTTCTAGTGAGATTGTGGTCCAACGCCAAAACTTTTAAATAGTTTAAAAAAAATATCGATATTGTGTGTTCATAATTCTTAGTATAATTATTTTAATTAATTAACTAACGTGAATGTTGTCGCCGGTTGTAAGACTGTGACGTCAAAACATCCAGCTACAACAGGTCGAGTTGTCAAGTTCTACGATTTTTTTGTGTCAGTTTTTATTCCAAACTGCTAGTCTAGTTAAAAACGATTTCATCGTTGAATATTCCAATTAATCACACCGAGTTTTTTTTTAAAAGGTAAATGGTACATTTCTATAACACCGGAAGAACCTAAATTCTTGATGCTAAATTTCTCTTGATCGCTTTAATTTTAATCAGGAATTTCTTAATATATCCGGTTAATATTAAGCTATTGAGATCATCAAAATTAAAAAAAAATTAATCGCATTAACGATTTGTTTTATAAGCTCGGTATCGGTCACGACTATTACTCGAATGCGCTTCCTTGTACCAGGAAAGTGTTATTAAATATTCCCTAATAATAATAAATGCCTGTATTGCGTCATTATCTAGGAAACAGTCATAACTTCATACGTCATTGTTTAATTACAAAGGCATTATGAATGTAAAGTGTCCAAATGATTATGGCGTAGGCGTAAAGATGACTCGTAATGGTTATTTACATATACTAGGTATGTTTGCGACATGGCCTGCGTTTGTTACTATTTGTTCCTACTATTATTATTTATAAATACTGTATGTACCTGAGGAAGTGTATTTTGTGTTAATATTCCCCGTATTCAAATATCTATACGTACCTATTTTCATGGTAATTAATAGAACAGTACGGAATATGTTTTGTTACAGTCCTTTACTAAACTTTATAGAAAAACCTTCATGAAAAGGAAAACTTAAGTGTGCTTGCTAACTTTCATGATGTGCCGTCGTACCGTGTCGTACAGTGGTTAAAATTCGACGGCACAATAGTTTTCCTCGCGTATTATTAATAATGTTGATTGAAAGACGTAAGGAGCGTGAAGTATGACAAAGATATACCTATGAATAAAGGTCTTAGACTCGACAATCGTTTAAAAAAAAAAAAACTAAGTCCTAAACTTTTTTTTATCGATAACCCGTCAATAGCTAGTAAAAAAAAAAGAAAATCGGTTTAATACACCGAATAGAAAAAGGTACTGAACTGTTTCATCTTCGTCTATTTTTAAATAGAAATACATATTTTTTTTAATCCATCGTGATGTCGTAACTCGTCGAATTAATTCCTATAGTCAGTTATACGCACGTTTTAGTTATTTAAAAACTGTTGGGAAATTTTAATGAATCATCTGGCATAAGATTCGATAATATTTTGTTTGTGATTACCGTCATTATATTATTTTAATACCTGTTATAATGTCATATATTTTACTCGTGCTTGTCATGTCACTACCAAGGTCAAACTCTAATATCAAAGTCTAATATTCAGGTGAGATGTTCAAGTTGATTGCAAGCTTAATGCATTGTTGATAGATAATCTCCAGGATTGTTAGATTGGTCACCATAAAAGGAAACATCGAGACGTTTTCTCATGAAGCCATTCTATTATGAATTCGCCAGCAGGTGGCGCTGCACTGCAATAAATTGATATGTATAGATATTTTAACCAGGGATAATAACACAATATTCATTTTGCTATAACTGGAATATATATTTCAACAAATAATATAAAACCCGCGGAATAACTAGTATTGTGTACAAGTAACAAAATCCTCACTAATATTATAGATGCGATTTATTAATATTAATATTATAGATGCGATTTATTAATATTAATATTATAGATGCGATTTATGCACGCACGATATCAATGGAAGGTCGTGTGTACCTTTCGTAAAAATCGTTCCCGAAGGTAGACCAAATCTAAATGAATACGAGCGAACCCGCGTTCGAAAACTAGTATTAGATAAAGGAACTCATTGTCAATATATCAGAGAAATATGACGGACGCTGAAGCGATGATGGCTTCGATTGACATAGGTTCAAATCCTTGCAACTTATTCGTAGCTTTCGGTGAAGGAAATTGTGATGAAACCCCACCATTGTGGTAGGGTTTTTTCTAAGTACGCCTGTCAAGCTACCATCGCCGAGTTAAAAATCTGTCGTAAAGTACATGTTGGTGTATTGCAACAGCTGCAATTGAAAGCCAGTCCCCTCTAGATTTAGCGTGTTTACTATCTTAAAACCATCGTCATTTAACAGTAGGTGAGATTGTTGTCAAAGCTAAAACTTATAAAGTATAAAAAAGACTTTATCATATAACAGAAAATATAGTACATAATAACATGAAAATGAAACAAAATTATCGTTTTAATTTACTTAGTTCGGTATTTCAGAAACTTGCAATATGGCGTGTTTTTAATTGCAATGAAATTTTATCATACGATTACCATTCAATGCGTGCAACCGTGTAAAATAACAGTCACAAAAACCTTTTACAATGATCTGCGTAATGACTAAGGCAGTAGTAACCACCTTTTCGGAACCTTACTGTGTGAACTTACTGAACTGTGTTACTGAATTTATTGAAACGAATTATTAAATACTAGCTGACCCGTGCCCACTTCGTTGGGTGTTAATATGCATTATCAAGCTACAACTTTTTTCTAGAACTCAATCATATGTCTCTCATCGTTAAGGCAGTGTTCGTAAGAAACGTTTCCTTTCGACCATTTTTTCTCCGACTCCTCAGATATTACCCCCTACAACCTCACAAAGTTTACCTTTTTATAATATTATAAATAATATAATTAATTGATAGCTTCTGACCACGACTTCGCACGCGTGGAATAGTTATTTTGGACTAACACGCAGCGGAAGCTCTCAAAAGGACAAAAACCCCGATTTTAAAACATTCTTCATTGTCGCTCCGCTCCTATTGGTCTTAGCGTGATGATATATAGCCTATGACATTCACAAATAACTTGGCTTTCTATTGGTAATTTTCAAAATCGATTTAATACTTCCTGAGATTACCCCCTACAACGTCACAAACTTTACCTTTTTATAATATTAGTATAGATGATTAATGCTGTTGATGGTAGATATAGCTAAAGCTCTTCTTACATTATTTACTTTTTTTTTTAATGTTAGACATAATTGAAGTTGCTTTACGTATTGATAGAATGTATCCGGAACAAATCAGATAGGAGTAATAGTGGTGTGGAGCGCCTATTGTTAAAACCTGACTGCGCTGACGGCCTTTCAGTATACAAACTAGTTACTAGTTATTTTTAAAAATATGTGTAAAGACAACAAGGCCGCCGCATGACATAACTGGTAAGGGTTAAAGGCTAAAATTCCAAGAAAAATAAATGCTTTTATTTTATTCACTTATGGTTTTTATTTACGTGTATATTTTTACAACACAAAATAGAAAGTGAAGAAATAAGTGTTATTACTTGTCTTTTATATACATAGTTCACCATTACGATCATAGCAAAGGCATATTTGACTAAAGTTGAAATTTGAGTGGTTTTACCGTATATATCATGAGAAAAAAAGAAGTAAAATAGTATTACATTTGTCTTGAAAGTGTTTTCTAAATTTTAATGGTAATAAAAATATGCATATTATAGTTTAAATGTCCAATATGACAGCGGCGACTGGCGAATTATAGTTTGTCTCTGAATTGTACTTACCATCAGTCATCAGTCACTTTGCCGTGTTACAATAAAAAACGTTCCAACCGTTTTCTCGTAAGAGTGTTATATAACGTGTATTATATTATAATAAAAACAAATGACGGGTAGTAAGTTATGGAAAAATATTGAAGAAGTTCCTAATCAATGTATGTATTTAAATTATTATTATGTGTCGTTACATTTCAAAATGAGCTAAAACCAATTGTAGCCGTTCCTAATATGTTACGTAATTTTTCAAGATCTTCAAATTTTCTACACGTAAACGATCGTAAAATAAAACTAAAAACCTTTTGTTCGGCAGAATTTGAAGTTCGTTCTCATTGTATAGAAACTAGACATCTAAAAAAAAAACAAACATGTTATATGAACAATTTAAATTGGATTTAGCTCATTTTGAAATGAACACATATATTGGTTATACATGTGAAAGTAGATCTTGTTGGACACCTTCACTAATTTAGAGGGTGGGCAATATCTATCATAGGACGTACAAAATCTTAAATACAGCGAGGCACGTGAATATTAATATAATTTAGTATTTAAAGAAGATTAATCAAATTACATTGGTCAGTAGTATCATAAAAAAATATTTATGTTCACTATTTAGTAACACAAATACCAGGTACAGTTGTTTGTTATTAATTATAGCATACCCTATCGTAATATGAGATTAATGTTCAGCTAGGGACATTCACACAATCATATGCACTTGTTAGTTTGTGCTAGGGCATTCATTCAAATTAATGTAGATATGAGCTAACCCTCAGGAACAGTACATTTTTCTCGATAGAAGCTACTCTATGTCCCTTTTTGTGCTTCTGACAACATTTATGCAATATTTAATGATGATCTGTTAAATAATAAAGTAATTAATGCCTTTTAATGTTTAAAGGCTATATTATGGGTGGATCAATATGTGAACGATGGTGATGTCTGGAAATGACGCTCCTCTCTATGTTTGTAAAAATATTTGTGATGAAAATATAAACCATATCGAGTTTCTTGTAGGTCCTTCACGATGACAGTGTTGATTTCCGAACCGGTGGTAGTTTTGACGTTTATAAGCGCCTTCTCCGGCTCTTAATTGGATAAAGCATTTATGATTGATTGAAAGCGTAACAAACACACAAATAAATATTCGTATTTATAGTATTAGTAAGAATATTATTAGGTTGTGGTCAAATCTGGAGTTAAAAAAAAAACTATAAAGTAATGTGTTCATTATATACGAATGAGTTTTACATTTCGGTCGACCAAAGTAGGATTTTATAATTAGGTCCTGTTATAGGCTATGAAATATATGTGACAAAGTATTACAAAACTTTTAAAAAGTTATATTTGGAAATACTTAGCAGTATACCATTGACATAATCGGGCTGGGCTGCCAATTCAAGCCCTCGTAGTATGCAGGAGTTACTTATGGATCGATGGTTGCCTCACCTTGGCTGGCCGTATATAGCGATATTCGACGACGAGGCCGCTATAAACTATTCAACCACTGCCAATACGCATTCCTTTTAAAGTATATCATTATTTCTGCCATTTATACGAAAATTGTCGATTTAACGTACATTTTAATCTTCCCGTAATGATGTTACATTTGTTACTACCCGTAACTAACCATTTTAATCGTTGCGACACTATATATTATCTGTCTAATGAAATGTGGTTATATTTCATACCAATATCTTTATGTGTGTTCGTAGTTTGAAATGATTTATCGACAGAATGTAAATTATATTGAAAGTACATATAAAATAACAGAAATAAGCTATATCAGGGTATAAAGGTAACAGGTAGAATTTTAAAGAAAGTAGCATAATTTAGGTTACAATATATTTTAGTGAGAACGTGAAATTCTAAGGTAAAATAAATAATATTTTAAGGCATTTTAATTAAGTTATGCTTGGTTATATTTATAACGTTATGTAAAGTTTTATTGATTATTATATATTAGTTTTTATCTATGACTATACAATTTCACAAGGGGCATTTCACTCTAAACCTAAGCATAGCCTTTGTTATATGAACTAAAGGGCTGATATAGCAAAACTGATTATTCACACATAAAATAAAGTTATGTGCGGGATTCAAACCCGCTACTTCTTGGTTAACTAATAGGCCTTCCTACCTATGTACAACGAGACCGATAGAATTCTATGTTTTTAGCGAAATCACGCTAAAATATTTACACGTTTTTACTCATATAATAGGCTTTGTTAAGTCAAATAACTCGGCCTATTCACACTACCAGTTACGGAATATATGCAAGAAAGCATTGGCGTTCATTGAAATTGTCCAAGGTCCTATTTCACAAACAGATGCGAAATACCAACGTAAACGATGGGAAATAACAAATAATACGTCTTTAATGTCATACCGCATATATATGTGTTACGAAACATAGTTAATTAATGTGTACCGTAATGTGGCTATTTCAAAATTATTTCAAACAGTAACGTGTCAAAGCAGGTTTCGCTGATAATTATCATTGATGTTAATTTTAATGTTTTTTTTTTATTTATACCTCGTAATTATTTGTCACAAATTTTATAGTTAACAATTAAAATTAGTCAAATAATTTTTTTATCCAATGAAACCTGAGTAGTAGGATCTGAAGGAATCTCTTATAAAGGCTTTTCATTTATCCAGTTTCCCAAATAGGCAGGTTAATATGAGTTGTTTTATTTATAGAGGGACGGAATTAGACCGTTTGGAAACATACATGTCATAACTTGTCTAAACTTGATAAATAGTTTCATTTATACGGGCTATTAGGCTACATTTATGTCTCGTAATTATCTGTCACAAATGTTATAGTTAACAATTAAAATTAGTCAAATAATTTTTTATCCAATGGAACCTGAGTAGTAGGATCTGAAGGAATCTCTTATAAAGGCTTTTCATTTATCCAGTTTCCCAAATAGGCAGGTTAATATGAGTTGTTTTATTTATAGAGGGGCGGAATTAGACCGTTTGGAAAGAAACATATCATAACTTGTCTAAACTTGATAAATAGTTTAATTTATACGGGCTATTAAGCTACAAAGTCCTAATTATAAAGTTAATCAACTCTCAGTTACAAAGGTTCGAAAATTCCTAGCAACAGAGGTATTTCAATGTAAAAGTACTGGGACGTAAGTGCAATTATCAATAATAGAGGTTTCTCACATATCCAGGAGCCACTTATCCCAGTTACACTGTACTTTTGGTTATTTTTTTAAGGTTTCAAAAAACTTCATCGTAGATCGTTTTAATTAAATTTAGAGATTAACTACCGATTTTTATATCTTTTATGAAATAAACTTTAATGTGCAATAAAAAATATATAGACTGCCTGTCTCTTGCCTGCTTGCCTACCTATCTGTCTGTCTGTTTCTCTTTTAGAAAATTATTACTTTTACATTAATATTATCCTTGCGATTGAGCTGGAGCTTTTGGTGGAGGAAAACATCGTGATGGCAGCAAGGTTTTCCCTAAGACTTTCACTTCACTACCACCTTAGAGTAAAAAATCTATCGTCAAGCCCTTATAAGTGTTCCGTCAGCTACACTTAAATACTCACGTCTAGCCTTAGCGTATTTGCTATCTTTGACCATATGACCCTTTAATATCCGATTTTTAAAGCTTGTAATCTAAAAGCAAATACGCGATCCGAAATTGGTTTATTTGTCATAGGAGACCTCTGAACACAAACAACTACTTACTACACCTAACATATTAGCTTGATCTAGTTGAATGGTGACCGGTCGAATGTACGATACGCCAAACAAATGTACATTGAAGATAACAGTTTATTTATATCTTTAAACGAGGCTGACATACTTTTAATCTTAACTTGAAGCGAAATTTCCTTAAAATCTTACTAAATGGGTTATTCTTGAGGGATAATGTTAAATATAAATAATTCATAATTATGTTATTTATATATTGTCGAGGATGGAAATCAAGAATAAATTAATTGGTAAAGTAGGGGATAAACACTAGAACTCCTGATCCGCTTCTAAAAAAAATCATTCACAAATAAAACTATACATTATCCGTAAGTGCTATAATCTATTTTTTTATTATAATTAAACTCTATACTGTAATTGACGCGTACGAACCTGTGTTTGGTTGTTGTTAGTCATACGTAATGTAGTTTTTTTATGCTTGAAAGAATCACTACATAAAACAAAGTTCTCTGCCACGTCTGTCTGTCTGTTCGCGATAAACTCAAAAACTAGTGAACGCATTTTCATGCGGTTTTCACCAGTAGATAAAGTGATTCATGTGGAAGGTTTAGGTATATGTATTTTTTTATTATCTTGGCGGGACAACGTCCCACGGGACCGCTAGTATAAAATAAAGAAAATATTGCAATTTATAGCTCGTGTTCGTATACCTATATATGTTATAAGTTGTAAATTTCGTATCTGTACTACCTCTACTTCTGTAGTTTTGTATGTATAGATGAAAATCAATTGCAAAAATGGATATAATCGAAATAAAAGCTTGAAAAGTAATCCATGTGTTTGCTAGCTAACTGGCACTTAGCTCTATTTAGGACTCTTTATATGCTATTCAAAATTTATAGATTAAACATTGTTACAGGTGAAGCAAAGAACTTGCCAGGCCGAAACCATGGCACGGCGTGCCATAGAGACATATACTGCGTGCTATCGCTCGACCAAGAGGAAATTTTTCGTACGTCCACCATGGAGAGAACACTTAAGTAATTTAATTATTCTATTAAAAATTTAATTTATATTTAAGGCTTGTGATATCTAATCTTATAATGTTTTTCGTAATTCCGGACCATACGTAAAATGTTGATATTAGAAAAGAATACAATACCCGACTTTTTAGCACGACCCGTCGATAAGAAGAGAGAGATAGTCGGATAAATTCGGTTTCGTATAGCGTTATCTTTGTCTATCGCAGGCAGTGCGCTGTGCGATAGAGGAAACGCTTTACAAAACCGAGGTAAGCCGATCTTATTCGCACGTCTCACTCTTCTTTCCAACATGCCAAATCAAATCACAAGTACTCTACTTTTTTACTATACTAGCGGGCCCGACAGACGTTGTCCCGCCCTGTTATAAAAAAATCCTTGACATATTATATACCAAAACGTTCCTCATGAATTTTTTTTATTTTTTATCCACTGGTGAAAACCGCATGAAAATCCGTTCAGTGGTTTTTGAGTTTATCGCGAACAGACAGACGCGGTAAGGGACTTTGTTTTATACTATGTAATGATTACAATTATGAATACAAAACTCAAACTAAAAAAAACGTAACCGAATTAAAAAACTCTTATAGATAGCTAACATTATCAGTGAGTAAAATGGGCTGTATTTTATTTTCAAAGGCTTAAAAGTTTCAAAGAACATACATATAGAATTTAAGTGTCTGTTGTTTGTCCAAATTAATATCCAACTTACTGACGGAGGACTTTTCAGCTACATATTATTACGTTTTCCCATCGCTGATAAACAGTAATGATAACATTACAGAAAAGAATCTAAATCACTTAGTTCTTTCTTATGAAACATAGAAATCATTTTCTCGATAACGAATTTCTAATAAAATCTATACTATCTTTATATATAAATTTCTTCTGTACGTGTGTATGTCCCTGAAATCCTGCTAAACGGCTGGACCGATTTTGATGAAATTTTGTGTGCGTGTTTAAGTGGATCTGAGAATGGTTTGGACCCGGTAGGTGGCGCTGCGCTTGAATTTTAGGTTTTTTTTTTATTATCAAGACAGGACAACGTCCATCGCGACCTCGAGTAAACTATAAGTTATTATTATACAAGTTTGTAAGATGAAATTGTTTGATATACATATATTTATTTTCACAATGTATCTCCAATTAATTTGCATCGAAAACGACCTCCACTGAATGAAGTTGTACCTATTCTATTAAGTTACAAGTTAATTCTTGTTACTCATTATAGCAAAAGAAAGGAGTTGTTTTACGTATTATTAAGACTTAATGAACACTAAACAAACGTTATAAGAAAAAAAAATGGTCGCCCTTGACTTACATGCCGGTACTATTTTTAAATTTCCTGTCTGTGCTCGTGACTTGTCTACCGTCTACCAGAACGATTTTTTTTAGTCTGTTCCCGAATTGTCATAACGGTTCCTTTGTCCGATGTCCGGTCACTCTTCCGGCGTTATCGAGTGGTGTGTAGCCGTTTGCAAGCGTATTTAGGGAGAGCAAACAAAATTTATTGGGTCAAGGTTTTACCCAATTTATGAATGAACCATTGCGTGATTCATTCTTTAAATTAAGAATATAATTGGGCGGCACGTTTACTGTACATTCCAATAGTTTGAAATTCTAATTTCGTGTTTGTCGGATTTTTTTGCAAAGAGTATGCGCTCTTTTCTACCAGCGAATATTAGTTTTGAGTCGTACAAATATATTTAGAACGTTATTAAATTAATTTCATTAAATATTTACTAGCATTCGTGAATGGTTGATTATGTTTAAATAATCAAGGAACTTAAACCTGTATTACCGTTTTGTATATTGATTTATATTTTACATTTTTGTTCTGAGGCTACAAAAAGGACTGTATTCATTTGTTAGTCTTACAATAATTAGGCATTTTTGATTTGATTTAATTACATATTAATAAATGTTTAAAAAAGCACCATCTTCATCTTCTTATCCTTACCATACCTGGTACATGTTTTCCTCTTTCACTCTTCCCTGTCAGATGTCATCTCAATGTTGATAACTTCTATATACATATAATTTTTCACGCAATCTATCTATACCTCTTTTAGTCTTTTCTGTCACTGGTGATATTTTCAAACTTTCTCTGATGTACTCGTTTTTTAACCTTATTCATTCTAGTTACCGATCCCTCTCTTTCGGAGCCCTGCACGCATATCTATACAGCATGACCCGCCGAATATCAGTTTTATACACCCTCCCTTTGTGTTTCAAGGGTATACGTGGGTCACAAGTTAAAAGCATTAGATAGTAAATCTATTAAATGGATTATTTCCATAAGCTGTTCTTATAACGTATACGACGCTTATACTCGAATTATATTCGCAAATCTATTCTCTATATGACATCTACTTATCGACGATGGAATGGCTAATTATGAAGCGGATATTTGATGAAATATTAATCATACACCTAAGTGTTTTCTATTATAAAAATATATAATTTTATTTAGCAAAAGTCGAAGTGTATCACAAAACCAATAGCACTATCGCAATAACACACGCATGTATATACATTGCTTCCGGTGTTTTCACTATTAAAATATGTCGTGACTATTTGAATAAATCTTGTTTTAGCTGCGACACCTGCGTTCGATTCGATTATGGTGCAACCCGATTCAAATGCAAATATCATTCATTCAATAACAACGACGAACAGAGTTCATTAAGTAAAACAGACACGTTTGTGTTTTTTTTTGTACCTACATTCGCATTCTCGGCTATTTTAAACAATTGTTGCATATTTATACGTCTTAACAAGTCACTACAAGTGTTTATTTGGACAGTTGGATTTAACATAACAAGTTGTAGTTTCTTTTGGTTTCACTACTCGTGTTGTAAAAGAAATAACTATCATCCTTTTTATAAACTAACCAACCTATTTTTAACCCCTCGTATATCCTTTTAGGGAAAGAATTTGCATACGGTCGTAAGGATTTTTTGATGAGATTCTTAATTTGTATGTTTATTGCTTAATTCTTATACGGAATAGTATGATAATTTGGAACACATATCATCTGGAGCATCCCATGCTTTAATCTAAAGATAACCCGATCAAAATTGGGTAAGTATCCTCCGCGAAACACAATCAAATAACACTGAACTGAACGGAGATTGAAGAGTACACAATTAATAAAAAAAATGTAGCTAATTATTTCTTAATTTTTTTATAAAATTTGATAACAAGGAACACTATAATTGTACAAATAAATTATAACGTAAATTTGACTTTGTACCATCACAGTTATATTGGATTATTGATATACATTGTTGTCATTTCATAAGTCCTACGAAGTTTTTTAAGCCATAAAAGCAACGTTCCAAATTTTAATTACAACAATCTCTTTAATGGTATCATTGATTTCCTCGACATAGATTCGTTTTTTAGTACTACAACTGTACACGATTGACGTGTGACTCTAATGCGACATAACAAAGAAAATGTCATCATAATGGTGCCTCATAAATATAACCACGATGATTTCCAATAGAAACCGGGGCCACGGTTTTTCTAACCCAGAAACCATTATTCTATTTGTTACATTTTATAAATGTTTTAGCTGATTCCCGCCTGTTTCTTTGAGCTTTAAAAACGGCAAAAGGTCAGTCGAATCCAAAAAAATGTAGCTTAGGAGCTGTCTACGAAAAATTCCACATCGAATGGTCATAATCCTATGCCGATACATTCTTTACTCTTAATGTGATTGCATCCTAAAGGAACTGTATTTTCATTGTATATACATATATACCAGATAAATATAATAATTTATTCACACTATAATAATACATTCCATTGCATGGTATATACTTCCTTCTCACATTAAAGGGGCGATTCCCACACGCTGATAATTTTTGCGAATTCTCTATTTAAATTTGTACCTAATTTTAAATGTTCGAATCGGTTTCGGGGGAGTCGTGAGTAAGGGCGGCAATGCGGCGCGCCACGTCCCGGATGCGTTTCCGGTGCGCATGCGGCCGCGCGTAACGTCCCTTCCGTTCCACCCCTCGCCATGATTGAGCACTTCGAATGAATGGAACCCAACGCTCTCCGTACTGATGTTTTTAATTGTTGTGTATTGCCAGAAACGTGACCCGCTATTCATAACCGGAATAACGTTTTACGACCTTATGCCATTACTGATAACAGGAAACCGATCACTGTTGTAACGGATGCGGACTTGTTAAAAGCCGCTCTTGACATGTTGTCACACTTATTGCTTGGATTATTTAAGAAATAAAAAAACGATAGGTATTTTAGTAGCAGTATGCTATGGAATTACAATTATTTCTTTTAATTTTAACATGAATATTTGTTTTTCTCGAATTCGGTAAATTTTCACACTAACCATGACCGCGACTATTCGCGCGTATTTTAGTAAAAAAGTTACCATATCTGAAGTGACTGTCGTTTTCATTGCGTGTCAATTGATTGATAATTCATTATTTGGATTTAAATTCTTATACTATATCAATAAAGGAATATCATAAGTTCTCCGTGAACAAAATACTTTTGTAATCCGTTAAGTCCCTTTTTGGTTAAATCTGACAAAATAAACACGAAAAATTTTTTTTACGTTACATTCTTGGTTTTTGTATTTGAGGAAAAATTATATGTACATACAGAACAATATATTCATTTTAGGTTAGAGTATTACATTGTGCGATGTATTCTAACAGTGTCTCTAATTAGGCTAAAGATTAGACTATTTTTTATTGTTCTCGCTATTCGAAAAATCAAATAATCCTGTACTTTTCAAATAATAGCTAGTACTATTCTACTTGAAAATGTAACATTATCCCGACGTGGTATTCAGTGATTGATTAGGTCACGTTTAAAGTACACAATTCAGTCATAAAGACAAACATAAATGTGTCATTGTTGGGCGAAGAAAACGAAACGGTGTCCTGTCGCTTCAATAAATACTTATCTATGATTAGTTCACTTGTTTGTTAATGAACGGAAACGATAATGATTTAGTGACCCCAGAGGTGAGGACGCCGTGTTGGATATCGAAGGAAATGTCACGTCACTCGTCGACTGTACTTAATGGGTTCTTTGTCTCGCGATACCTTATCACTACTCATGTTTGTGTGCCTGTGTCCAAACTGGCCTGCGATATCATAACTACCGTCAATAATGACAATTATACACACACTAATTTAAGGTTCCGCGCTACCTATAAAACGTTTTGTATAGAATTCCTTCAAAGCGAATAATCTAATGGTGTCATCACTACATATTATAAAACAAAGTCATCTGCCACGTCTGTCTGTTCGTAATAATCTCAAAAACTACTGAACGGATTTTTATGCGGTTTTCGACAGTAGATAAAGTGATTCATGAGGAAGGTTTAGTATATAATTTGTCAAGGTTTTTTTTTATTAATAGGGCAGGACAACGTCTGCCGGGCCCGCCAGTATTATATAGGTACCGACATATCAATCTATACAAATAAATAAAATGGAAGTATCTGACTGTAATTTCGAATTGTTGTTTCTTAAAATCGTATGGTTATTTGCACGTTACTAAAACACAAGAGTTCTGTGTGTGAGTGTCTGTTTGTCTGAGATTGTGACGAGATTTTCATAGTGAAATAAAGGAATTTTCACATAATATACACATAATTACGCTTTTACATAACAGTTGAGCAGTAATGATAAATTTACAATTAAAACGTACCAAAATCCTTTTCCATGGAAAGTTTATTGACTGGTAGAGAATTTGAAAGAGAGTAATCGAGAATGCTCTTTCGTTGTTCGACTATCTGGAACGACGCTCATTGAAACGTGGAGTTTATTCAGATAATCAAGTATAATTCTGGTCCACGCGTGAAAAGTCGCTGACACGGATAGTTTAAACTGATACCGCAATGAGTCGACCCACCGAATTATAAAAACCATTCAGGAGCGATTACGTGGTAGCAGCGAGCGTCGTAAAAAGGCAAGACGCCGGTACGTATATCAGCGTTACACGAAACGGAAGCTTTTAAATGATAAATTGGTCCCGGAACACCGTGCCGCGTTAAAATGATGATCGCGTGCGTCTGAATGGTCCACGATTCGGGACGATGCCGGCTCTCAAGTGCAACGCTCCTGGTTTCGACTCCCGTTGCTATTTTGCGCTGTTTGTTGGGCTCATTGCTGGAGCAACGTGTAGTGGAGTGTGGGTGTGGCTTTGTGTCCTATTTAAAAAACCGCGTCAAGTGCGCTCCGAGCGATATACTACTTCCGCTCTCAGCTGAACACATGCGTATAGTTAATCTGATTAAACTCATGTTAATATATCTATTACGATATATTAGTTAAAAGGGATAGGCTATATATAATTTTGCATATTAAATTATCAACTCGATTGTTCATTCGTATGAATGAATTAATAATATAAATCAACACGTCACGATCTTAATTAACATACCGATAAATCTATTTTGTGAATGGAATTAATAAATACAGGTTTAATTCGTACGACAACTATAATCGGAAGGTCTATACAGAATACTACAGATACATACATACATAATAATACAGAATAAATCTATACAGATTAGATTCCTGACAATATGAAATTTACGTTATGTATGTAAAAACCATTTTTTTTTCAGTTTTATCGATTCTTATTCATTTACTGTCACCCTAAGATGAAAATAAATTATTCACCATGATTTTTTATTAAAATTTTCCAGTCTTATGTTTCAATTGCCAAATTATGTTGAGGCCTACTTTACCGCTTGCCAGCGATAGTAGTACTGATATAAAATATTTATGTCGATCTAGGTTACCTTTTATAACTTTTTTGTTGTTGTTAAACAGTAACGCTAACTAACATTACAATAAAAAGGCAGTGTAATTTTAATTCAGATAAGACACGTAGTTTCCATGTCAATATTACACATATTAATATATAGTAGTATACATAAGTAAAATGAAATTACCTATTGTTTGTACAGCTTTAATCTCAATAGCCGTTAACCGACTTTGACGATATTTTTACTGTTTTTTACTGGTAGAAGGAGGAATTTTCAAAAGGGTACTTAATATGGCGCTTCTCTATGGATGCTAAAGAGTGATGATAAAATTGAACAGATAATATTTAAAATCGGTATAAAAATTACAGGGGTTACGTAGCTGTCAAAGATGAAACATGTAAGTTCCAAATAATTGTAAAACCACCGTCACTAGTATGAAGGTTAATAATATAATCTATACTATAATAATACAACCGGATGACAGTCATCTCTGTACATTGAAAAGGTTTGCCAAAAACTGATTGCGGGTGATAAAAGGAGTGTAACCGGATGCAATAACACTATGAAAACGCCATTCACCAAATCTATTCGTAGAATTTTCAGGGGAGTCTTCACTAGTAACTTGATTAGAGTTTAAGGTAAAATATAACCTTTATCTCACCAAAATCGACTCACGGAAAAGTAGGTGTTATAATTAAAATTTTCTAAGTCTACTAATCTTCTTAGTACATATATAGTAAGTAGAAAAGTCGTCCGTTTAGTACAATTCGTAGAAAAATTAAAAAATGGCGCTCCATAATTTGATTCTCAGACACTGCGAGTCACGGGTATTTTGTCTTTGCTTTTCGCATGTCTAATTTTACAAGGCGTTCTCCCTAATTAGTGAAGCAAATAACCTCTTTGTTAACCCAAACAAAATCTTTGAGAAATATTTTCGTAGTACGACTGTATAGGGAAACACGCAGAACCGTAGATTTCCTTTTGAAATTGCCTTTATGTTGTGGGCGACGTAGGCTACCGCGATAACCAAACATATCTTCTATTTACGTAGAACTAGCTGATAATCGCCCGCTTCGCCGTGCATATTTAAAAAACTAATAACAAAGACACAAAAACAATGCACTTCAAAAATTATGTAGCCTAAAATCATCTACGAAGAACTCCCGTATCGAATGTTCTTAGTATTATGTCGATACATTCAGCAGTTTTTACGTGATTGAACTTCAAAATAACTGCATTTTAATTATGTATATACATAGAACATTAAATTATTTTAATCAGGCCATGTTGTTATATGGGACGTATACCACGAAATAATGAATCTAAAAAAATGTATTAAGTATAAATGATTTTTATAGGCAGCATTTTTCTGACTATGAGCAAAAGTCCTTTGCCTAAAGCTATGGAAATTAAGACAGGTACAAAAAACAATCAAGTCTGTATCTATACTAATATTATAAAACTGGAGGGTTTGTTTGTTTGGTTGAACGCGCTAATCTCAACTACTACTGGTCCGATTTGAAAAATTCTTTCAGTGTTAGATGGCTCATTTATCGAAGAAGGTTATAGGCGCTGAGACCAATAGGAACGTAGCACCAATGAAGAATGTTTTAAAATCGTTTTTTTTTTCGAGCGCTTTCGCTGCGTGTTAGCGATAGCCCAAAGTAACTGTTCCACGCGGACAGAAACTAGTCTAGTATATACCTACCTTTAACGTGACAAACACAAACAAGGGAAGCGCTACAAGATTTATTAAGTCATTCACGTTATAAGGCGCGAAGTACCTGTGTACAGTCGCCCTCCGCCCCCGCTCGCTCGGTGACGGTTCCGGTTTATAAATACCGGCGCCGGATGCCCGAGCTGAGCTGCCGCGGACGCTCACACCCAGAATTTCTTACACCGACATTTATAAGTCAATAATCCCCTTTATTGAGTTATCATGTTTTATAAATATGCCGTATAGGTACTAGAGTAATATATGCATGAAAATATAGCAAAACCTTTTTCAAATATTCCTCATTTAGTGTTAAATTTGATTATATTGTTATTAGTATGGATATTTTAGTTATAGCAAAATGGATATCGCGTAAATATTCTCCATGTTTAAATATCTTCACACGATGTAGAAGTTTATGTTTTGCAGTGTTACCTAGTAGAAAATTATAGTATAATGGATAACATAAAAACTTTCTCCATTAAAAAACTAACTGAGAACTTTCATGGTGATCTGTGAAACGGTGTTAGAACTTTATCTATTTCAGGTTTATCAACATCCATTTTATATAAATACTATCTGGCACGGCAGACGTTGTCCCGCCCTGATTATAAAAAAATCCTGGACAAATTATCTACCAAAACGTTCCTCGTGAATCACTTTATCCACTGGTGAAAACCGCATAAAGATCCGTTAGTAGTTTTTGAGTTTATCGCGAACAGACAGACAGACAGACGCGGCAGCTGACTTTGTTTTATACTATGTAACTATGTAATGAAATAGAGATGAATATAATATCACATTGATGTATAATATATTTAATAGATGATATATAGACATATAAACAATTGAAGTTTCTGTTTGTAATGTGAAAATAACAGCTTTTTTAGAAAATGGATATAAAAGTAGGTTCAGTAGGTACTTATAACTTTTTTTTTAAATTATTGTCTGATCTACGACACGGTTGGACCGATTTTGATGGTACTTTTACTGGCAGATAACTGTTATAAGGAGTAACCTAGGCAAGACTTTTATTTTAGAAGAAAAATGAGTTCCGTGTCAATCTAATAAGTTAAAGAAACAGTGTCCAGTACCGCGCGTGTCCCACGCCCAACATTTATAATGAACATTTTTTTTTGGGAAATTCCACGCCAATGTATTCGCGGGTTAACAGCTAATCTAAATAAAAATACACTCGCCACAAATTTACAAGAATCGTTAATGGAACTATTATTAAAATAATACTCAACATGAAACAATGGCGGGTAAATCCACTTTACAAGTTCAGTAAGATTTTATCATTTACTACCGGTATTATCCTCGTAATTTTATACTTTGACTGAATTAGAAATCATTCATGAAAAAATCATTTCGGAAGTTACGAGTTACGTATAGCAGGAAAATCCCATCTTGTGAAATGTTAACGACACACATGTTTTTAACGTATGTTGATTCGGTTCATCGATAGAGATGATGAAAATAATTATCAAAATGAATCACAACTTAGTTTGCCTGTAAACACATGCTTTATGATGTAATTTATATGGTAAATCTAATATTAGAACTACCGAGAAGGAAGTAATAGCCTTGTCGGGTGGCACCATATGTCGGGCGAACAATTCATCACATTATTTCGTTTGTAACACAAATCAGTGCATTGTCACTATCGCGCGATGTATTTCTGAGAATAGACATTACAGAGTGACATCTTGAATACGTAATTTTGGTGTTATTGATAATTTTTATTACTCATCATCTTAGTATATGTTTTTTTACCAGATATGAAATTTACACGCACAAATTACTGCTATGTTATATCTAATGTAAGATGGGATAACTACAAGCAGGCAGGAAAACTTTTCACCATGCTTAGGTAAAGTTACAGGGAATTTTGTTAACGAAACACTCACGTTTTATTTTTAACAGACTTCCTTCGCCACTTGGACGAATTAAACTATTTGACCTTATTATTAGATGTATGTATAAGCTCTTATATTGATCTTTGAAGCTACTTGTTCCTGTATGAAAATCATGTTCTATTATTATACAAGCCATTATTAAATAAATAAAAAATAGATACTAAAATAAACCAAGAACAACATAATTTGATAATCAAAACATAAAAGGGTTTAAAGTATTTAATAAAATACCGGAAAATACCTAAGAGAAAACGAAACCTTGAACAGATTTAACGCAAGAGATAAATATTGTCATGTATCATGTTTATCTTCTTGTACTTTGTTATTAATGTTAATATTCTCAATTAATATTCCTCAAACATTGCGTTACGAGCTTTCTTCGTCAAACCGAAAATGAAATAAAATAAAAAGCAAATGAAAAATAGCAAGCTTTCACATTTATACATAATATATCAAGCCCATCTATGGTACCTGTTATGTATTATGATACTATGTAGCTAGTACTATTCATATACCAAAAATAAATTACCAGTTGCGATTCAATTTTCTCTCTTCTCTGTTAAGTGATATACCATTTAAATGTAAACTTAATTGGTATTTTGTACGTTTACTCGCAGATTCAAGTTTAACTCCTATCTCAAACGAGTTTAATTTAGATTGAACTCTACATATATAAAATTTTACAGTCTTTTTCTTGGAACCGATGCTGTTTATTGACTGATTTTATTGTTTCGTTTGAACATTTATCTGTCTCGAAATTGCAAGTTAGTTAATAAACTCATTCTCAACGATCACTACGTTGGTTTTTTTCCTGTTAATTTCCTCATGTGTTAATGTCTATTTTCTATTTATATATATTGTTATGTCTTAAGGAATGTATGTATACGAGGCAGCCGTTACGTGTATACTACTGATAATATGTTGTATGATAGTAAAAAGTTAAACTTTTTTAATTATTTACATAGAACATATATTGTTACAGTCCATTTTTCGGAGAAGAGTTCCAGTTTGAAGTGCCTCGAAGGTTTCGATATCTGTCCATTTACGTGTTCGACCGTGATAAGCACCTCAAACAAGACAAAGTGCTCGGCAAAGTGGCGATCAAACGGGAAGATCTGCATCGGTACAATAACAAGGATCATTGGTTCGCTCTGCGACCGGTCGATGCAGACTCGGAGGTACAGGGCAAGGCGTTCATCGAACTCACATTCGAAGATTCGAGAAAACGGTTACGGATGGAGCCGAAGCCGCCCGACCCAGATCCGGCAGCTGACAACTACTCTACAAAGAGCAAGGGAAATAACTTAGTTAGAATATCGGAATATTGTAAGGGCGGTATGAGGTTTGGGTCGTGTTCGAGTTCAACGAGTAAGAAATTATTGAGTCCTGTGGCGACGGAACCGTCGCTTTCACGTTCTGAAAGCTTGAAGGATCGGGCGCAATGGACAACACGTTCAAAGCCACCGATGCATACGATGTCCGAATCGGATGCGTCTCCCACACCCACCGCTGCGGACTACTGGTCCGATCCTGAGAGGCATTGCACGGCACGAGTGGGCCCTGACACGATACGTCTACGCGTGCTCGAATGTTCCGAACTGACCACGAAAAACGGGCAGTGCGACCCGTTTGCACTCGTCACGCTCTTGTACACAAACGGACGGACCGTAGAGAGACGTACGAAACCTAAAAAGAAGACTGTTAACCCTCAATTTAATGAAATTTTCTGTTTTGATCTCGTAATGGAACCAGATCCGAAAGATAAGGACGGTTCGCAAAGTGTAAGTAAATGATCTACTAGTTTTAATTATTGGCTTATAATGAAAGGAATGTTTTAAATTCTATCTTTACGTATTTTTGTTAATAGGCCGGAGTAGCTTGTGAAGCTAGAGTGTCCGTGTGGCACGAAGCGGCCACTCCTGTCTTCCTAGGCGAGGTGCGGTTGCAGTTACAGCAACCTACTCCATCGCCTTCACCTGCTTGGTAAGCATTCTCTCCACTTCCTTTGCATATCTGTGTTCTCCATACTATTCATAGTTTGGTATATTTTGTTTTTAAACAAACTATAAATAAAGAAGAAAATGTTGAAGGTTCTTTGTAAGATTTAAGTGAAACCTATCTTAATACTCGTGAGCTATCACCTTCAAATACCCATAACGGCATTTCTAATATTGACATAGAGTAGTTTCTTCTGGGTGGTGTTTGAAATTTTGATCCGCAACCCTTTTGTTTGATGAAAAGTGGTAGGGGTAAACACTGTGTTCGTTAGAGCGGGAACACTGTCTCGCTTCGAGTATTAGACAACAATTAGACATAGGCGGCTCTTCTCGCTTTATTTGTAAACATTTCACTTTACTGCGTGTGGAAGTACACACATTTTTATGTCGCTTTTTTTTTAAATTCTATTATAGGTATTTCTTGACTTCTCGTGCCGGTGGAGCGCTGTCACGAGGGGCGACGCCGCCGGGCACGCGGCTGTCGGCTGCTGGGAGCGCCATGCTAGGTTCCCTGCGGCTCCTCCTACAGTACACCGTCGATCATGTCTTCCCCTTGCTCATGTACAGGAGGCTTGAAGAGCTCTTCCTCCGAAGCGTTCACCAGAAGGTAATCTATACTAATATTATAAAGGAGGGTTTGCTTGTTTGTTTGGTTGAACGCGGTAATCTCAGGAACTACTGAAAGTCTGAAAATTTATGTAATTTAGGACACAATAAAACTAGGTATTTATTACAGATATAGTGGAATTTAGACTTTAATTTGATTATCATAACAGTAAAATTGAAAATATTTAGAATAACACTAACACACATATCAGCGCCTGACCTTGTTTGCAAAAAAATTGCAAGACCGTATATAAATATATCAACTTGTATGTATTACATTAATTAAGTATTAAAAAGCTGCTTATTTGAGCTATGTGATAAAATACCCATTTCTCATTTCAAACACTGTAATTTTAAATATTAACAATTAAAAAGATATATACATAATAAGATTGAAAAATGTTTATATCCTTCATATTAGTTACGTATGATAAAACTGAAATAAATCGCTAGTTTATATTATATTTTTAAACTAGCTGTGCTCCTGACTCCGTCCGTGAGTCACCTAATGTAAAAAAAAACAGTGACTAATAAAATCATCTGAATATATATAAAGTCGCATCGTCATTAAAATTATAATAACTTTTGATAGAGTGAACAAATTTTAATGAAATCAAGACTAAATGTTACACTAGGTTATGATTTTCTTGTTGAGGTTTTAACGTGAACGCAGTACTTTAGCAGTGATGCGTGTTCAAACAAACAAACAGACAGACAGATGTTTCTAAAAATGATTGAAATGCATTTTATTACTTACACCCAGGCCATCTAGGGTAATTTTTTTCAAGAAATCTAAACGGTATAGACACTAGATTTACATTCTTATTATATGCATAGATAGATAGATAGATTGGTAAGAATTTATTAGTAATAATATAGTTTAAAAGCGTAATTTAAACGAAACCTAAATTTATATGCGTAATTAGTAAATAACTAAGTAAGTGGTATTGATCGAAACTTTGTCGTCCCACGTTAAAAGGCTTAGGAACAGTTCTCTGCCTACACAGTACGCCCCCCGTTGTGTATCCAACTGGAGGCGAACTAATTTATGTAACTTTTACAATTCAAGGTTTTTACTTTTAATCTTATTATTTTATCTATATTGTAAAAAGAGTATTTGTTAAGGCTCAAATAAAGCAACGATAGTGCTCAGACTATGAAACAATTCTATGTACACTCAACAAATGCGGTAACAATATAATGATATTAAACAAAATATATTATTATATGTAAATGCTAAGTGTAAAAATAAAAATCATGGGTGTTAGTACAAAAAAGTTAAATGCGTATTGAATACTTGCTTTAAAAAAGTTTGGATACTTACACGTATTAAATACACCGCGCTCGCCGACCGTTCGACATCTTGCTCTTATATCTCTGTTTTGGTTAGCTTAGCTTAGACTTGCGAAAAAGGATAAGGCCATCTTGCACCGCCGGTGGCGAGCGCGGTGCATTTAATACGTGTAAGTATCCAAACTTGTTTAAAGCAAGTATTCAATACGTATTTAACTTTTTTGTAATAACACGGCATATGTTTTTGATAAACTAGCTATGACTAAGTTATCCTGAAAAGCCTTTTTTTTTATTAATCGTAATTCTGTCACTGGTAATCAACTCCAACAATTGTTTTACTTTCTTTAAGTTACCCGTTTAAAAAAAATTATCATTACTGCTTAGCTCGTTGGCAAAGCGTAATACTCTAAAGAATTTTTCATCTTTCAGTAACGTTCTGGTCAAAATCGATTCGATCCTTTCGAAGAATAACTCGCACAAATAAAGTAACCCTTCAATTTTATAGGTATTTATAACTTCTAATGAGTAACGCCAACTAAATATGAATAATATAAACAATCATATAGTTAATAATTCTCGGTTTCAAAGGAAGTGTTATCGCTGAATACTCCTACAGTTGCGGTAAAAGTTAATACGTACGTGATTCATTCAGTTTTAACGCTTGAAACGTGATTTGACGAAATAATGAAATATCGAGCAATTGCCCTTCTCCGCAATGACACGATGTACATATTGACACATTCTGGTTCCTTCTATAATACAAATTATCAAGTTATTTTCAAAATCTAGCGTACATTATTCAATTTAGACCCCTAAAAAGACGCTTATTAAAATCAAAACTACCACCTGTTCAAAAAACAAGCCAGTCACAGATGATCCGGCAAGAAACTCGGGCGAGTTCATCTTTTTAATACACATATATTTCAAATACGTTAACGTTATAATCACTTGCAATGGATGTACATAGATAGGTCAATTCCAGACATCATCATAGTTCACATATTGATCCACTCTATAATAGGTTTTTGAAGTTTATTTTTGTCGTTAGACTTCCGTTGAAAAAGGCTTACACTTTACACCAGGATACTATTGTAATTTAACGTAGTTCGGAATTTTAATTAATGCCGTTTTAAATTTTCATCTTGGTTTGAGATAAATATGTAGTTTAGGATTGAATTAAGAACTATTGTTAAAAAATTCAAATTCATACTAAAAAGGGACTATTTGGACACTAAGCTAACTTTACAAGAAATTAAAAAAAAACATAAAACCATACTGAATACGTCATATCTTTGTAAATAAAAAGTGTTTTTGATTGAAACAGTTAAAATCTAGACTCATATAACTAAGGAATCAAGGCTCTGTAGATCTAAAATAAATCGAATTTTTCAGTTTTTTGTTAATGGTATTATTAGATAAACATTGAGATGCCTTCGAGTGAAAATCCGCTTATGTGCAGACAGTCCTCAGACATAACCTAAACACTGATAGTGTAAACTAATACATATTGTTATATTTTTCAGCCTATAACAGCGTCGGCGGTTTACATCCTTGGGGAAATAGTAGCCAGTAAGACGGACGCAGCTCAGCCGCTTGTGAGGCTCTTCACTCATCATGATCTCATCGTGCCTATTGTTAAAGAACTGGCTGATGCAGAAATATCAGCTTTGACGTGCGTTCAGTTTGTATTCGCTGCTCGTTTCGATTTCTCACGGGTGCAATAACAAAGAGAAATAAACGAAATATTCCCTTTACAGTACAACCATGTAATGAAATAATCGGCAACTTAATAACTGAATCTGTCAATATTTTTGAAGACCGTACTACTGTCTTCTGTTTAACTCACTTTTTATACGTCGGTAAAATGCCCGTTCTACCATCTAAAAGCATTTGTACTGACATAAATATTACACGCTACCCTCTAATACTGGCCGGCATGATATCAACGACTGACTATGGATAGTCTTGTCCCTTGGAGGTCGCCGTTATTTTTACATTATATTGTTCTTACAATAAGGCATAGTGTAGTTACTTTGCCGTGCTACAATATAACAAGCTGAAAGTTAGACAGTAGCAATATTTATGGAAAATACTGTGCACTCGATTCTCGTTCTAAATCAATAAAAATAATAGGTGCTTAATATTTGACCTAATTATCTTGAAAAATACAAAAATTACACGCAATCCTCTACGCGTCTATGTTAAAGGAGAGTGTCAATGACCGTCGGGTTACTACACTTGAAAGTGAACGTGGGACCGGCTTGAACGAAACAAAAGGGTTTATTGTCCGTGTTATTATCGACGGTTATTAACCTAGGTTTATTACGTTTGTGTTTATACTTTTGAAAGTCTTAGAGCAAACTTTAAGGTTCTCTTTGTTGATTATTAGTATTTGTTTTGATATTATTATTTTATATGTTAAATGTGACCATGAACTTAGAATACTGTAAGCGACTAACCTAACACCTAGTATATTGTGTTCGATCAGTGACGCTACGACGATATTCCGCGGCAACACTCTCGTGTCGAAGATGATGGACGAGGCGATGCGGCTGAGCGGCGCGTCGTACCTGCGTGCGGTGCTCCGGCCGACGCTCGCCGCGGTGCTAGCGGAGCGCCGCCCTTGCGAGATAGACCCGGCGCGAGTCAAACCCTCCGCTGCCGTAACCGCGAACCTCACCAACCTCAAGGACTATGTCGAAAGAGTACGTCTATATATATTTTTAATCGACCATTTGCTTTAACGCATCTTGCGATAGAAGTTTACTGGTAGAAATCGTCACGTACGAAAAAAGCGTTATGCTCGTCTTCGTGCCTGTGTGCGTGCGAATATTGAATCTTTTTACATATAAGATCATTGATTACAAGTAATACAGGGTTATTGGTAATACGACGCATTCCCGTTAGGAGGTGATAGGGGTGACTATTTGTTATAATTTTAACCCCCATATGCATTTTTTATCATCGTACTGTAGACTACATATTTTATTGTATATCTAAGTAATAAAGTCAACAATTAATATATGAGCCGTTACATTTCAATATTAGGACCGCCTAAAATTTTATTTAGATTATTTTGAAATGCAACCACACAATTATGTTGCTTACACTGTTTTCGTGAGAAAATGTCGTGGCGACCGCATATAACTACATACATACATGTGTTGAATTTTTGGCGGGATCTTAGCATGTTATGTAGTGGAGTTTACAATTTATTCATAATCTTGTGTTTTTGTAATATTGGTGGTACTTCACGTAATATAGTTCGGTTATTGTGCACAACTCAAGTGGATGGGAAATAATACCACGGAGTGTGAATTCTGACTTGCCACTAAAACTCCCTAGAAAGTTCTAACAAGATGGCCACCATCTTGTTAGTTCATTGAAGTGATCCCAAGAAACTTGTAATACCATTACCTACTCGACAAAGACAGTAATAATCCACTGTATGATTGGATGCCAAAAAAAAATTGGTTGTCTGTAAAATCGGTTTACGGACGATAATTTTACGTGATAACGTCATAAGAAAACATTGATAAAAAATTGCATACATTTATGAATTGAATTGAAGTATTCCATATATAGATAGATGCTACACAAGCCAAACACTTAGACTGATCGCGGCTCTGTATCGTTTATTCCGCGCTCTCGCTTGCACCGAGCGCTCAGGCGGAACGTGACAATGAGTCATGCTTTTTCGCGCGTGCAGCCTGACGGAATCGATTTCTTAAGACGTTATCATGTCAAAAATGATGTATATGATACTTACGCAGGTGTTCGGTGCGATAACGTCGTCGTACGCGATGTGCCCGCCGGTGATGTGCCGGCTGTTCGACGCGCTGCGGCAGTGCGCCGCGCGACATTTCCCTCGCAACGCAGAAGTCCGCTACTCCGTCGTCTCCGGGTTCATATTCCTGAGGTTCTTCGCGCCCGCCATACTCGGTCCCAGGCTCTTTGATCTCACCACTGAACAAATTGTAATTGCATCTTACTATAATACTCGTTCGCTCCTGTTAATGTAGTTGTTCACTTGGTAAATTACAATAAAACAACAATCCCACTAGCTTTTGTCTATTTTGAAATTAACAAACAAAAATACACATTAGTTCTTAAATGTTAGTCTCAAAAAGTAGGGAAGGATATTTTTTTAGCCTCGGAGATGGTCCCGTTTTCTAGATTCAAAGTACTATATGACCTTTTCTCTACCTCTCACAGTGTGTATGCAAAATATTATAAAGATCTGTTTAGTAGTTCAGACATGTTAAGCGTAACAAACAAACAAGCTTATATTCGCATTTATAATATTTTATAGGAATTATATTATAGTCACATCTAATTAATGTCACAATCTATGTATATGTTACTAGTTAAATAATCATGGTATTTTCATGTAATTTAAAGTTTAAAACAAACTGCTATTTTTTAAACACTATAAGAGGCTAAAGGAATTTTATATCTAAAATGTATATACGATACTTACAACACAGACGATATTGAAGTACCAGCTAGTCGTTAAATAACGAAATATATCCTCTATGTAATTAATTAAATTCATGATTGATTGCTTTATGATTTATAGGATCCTCAAACAAACAGAACTCTGACACTTATATCAAAAACGATCCAGTCCCTCGGTAACCTGGTGAGCAGCCGCTCCGCCCAGCAAGTCTGCAAGGAGGAGTACATGGCTGAACTGTACCGCAGCTTCTGCACGCCAAGACATGTTAGTCGATACGTCAATATCTATCTATACCTGTAAAAGTTTAGACAGTAGCAATATTTATGGAGTATACTCTGCACTCGATTCTCGTTCGAAATCAATTTAAAGAAAAGTAAAATACAAAAATTATACACAATTCTCTGCGCCTCTATGTTAAAGCAAAGTGTCAATGACCGTCGGGTGATTTCAGTTTCACTTGAAAATGAACGTGGAAACGGCATGAACAAAACAAAAGGGTTTATTGTCCGTTTTATTATCGAAAGTTATTAACTCCGGGTCGCCCCTTACAGCTTTAGGCATCCGTCATTGCACCTAGGTATATGATATTTGTGTTTATACTTTTGAAAGTCTTAGAACAAACTTTGACTTAGGTTCTCTTTGTTCTTTATCAGTATTTGTTTTGATATTATTATTCTATATGTTAAATGTGACCATGAAGTATCCTAGAATACTGCAAGTGTTTAACCTTTCACCCAGTATGAATAAAAATGTATGTAAGCGCATTAATTCAGAACGCCTTCACCTATTTGGCTGATTCTTTGTTGTGTTTATAATTGTGTCGTTACATTTCAAAAAGTCCAGTTTTAGACGTTCCTAATGTCTTGTTCTTTTTCAAGATTTTAAAATTTTGTACATATAAAATATGAAGTTCACAAAAAAAAAACCTTATGAACGCCAAAATTTGAACTTCGTTCTCAGTGTATAAAGACTGAAAATCTTAAGAAAATTAAACATGTTACATGAACGATTAAAATTGGATTCCGCTCATTAAATGTAACGACTCAATTAATGAAAACAATGTTTTTTTATTCCCAGCTGTGATATTTACAAATTGGATAAACTATGGCACTCATACAATTAAGCTGAATGTAATAACACCTCATACGTTAAAATCCTTTAAAACGGTAGGGATAATGTCAAAGAAGTAGACGTACATACATCTAATGAAGACCATATAAATTATGTAATAATTTATATTTACAGGTGCAAGCGATAAAGCAGTTTCTAGAAATTATATCAACTAGTACGGACACACAGAATAACAGCGTGCAAGAGACTCCGGTTCTGCTAAAAGAAGGGTATTTTTTTTTTAAACAATACTATATGATAACAACATGTATACAAAATTGACATTAGTATTTTTTTTCTGATGCATCTGGGGATTAGATATGGGTAAGTTTTACATCCATGTTCATAAACAAATTACTATCAGTAATTCAATTGAAATAATTATAGGATATTATAATACACACCAAATTTTGTCGTTCATAAAGTTTTTAGTTATATGTACAAACTTGAAGATCTTTGAAAAAGACGTAAAGTATTCGGAACAGCTAATATTGGTATTAGATTAAAGAAGGCTTTACTTTGCGGAGATCCATCATTAAATATTATAGTGGACGCTACTTTGCACTTCCGCCTGGAATTAATTGACTTCGAAATAAACAGATCGACTGTAATAGCGATTCAATTGATCAACATACATATAGGTAATATTGGTCAATCAATTCCAGGCGGAAGTGCAAAGCAGCCTCCACTATAATATTTAGCTAATATTGGATTTCACTTTGGATTTAATTTTGAAATGTTAACGAGTCATATATTGATTGTTGATTTTATTATTTAGGTGTGCAATAAAGTATGTACTTTACAGTACGATGATCAAGCGATCGGATGGCGTTCGCGGGGGAGGTGCGGGTGCGCTCGGGGCGGGGGCGGGCTCGCCGCGTCGCCGGTGGACGCGAGCCGCGCACTCGCACGCAAAACGGAGACACTTTCGACTCACCAGGTGATTCATTTCACCAAGATTTTTTTTTCTCGAACTGACTACCCTATTTTCTCCCAGGGCTACTCGCGGCGAGCGCTTAAGGCACTCAGTCGATTTTATTTTGACAACAACTGATTCAAAGGTGCACGACACACCTCGGCTTAGGCTGTCGCCTACGTTACGCAAAGACGCGAATCTAAATGAGACCAATTTTTTTTTCTCGAACTGACTACGCTATTCACCTGGCAAGGTCTTAACTGCTTCACCGGACTACTTTAAATGAGACCAAGAATAATAGTTTCCCTTTATACTCATTTTTCAATCTATAGATAGTACTGTGTTTATACCAAAGGTGTGCTAATAGTGCTCGAATCTCATTGAATATGATGTTCGATTCGAATTAAATATTTGAATTATTACAGAATAATTATTAAACTAATAGTTATAGGAAAAGATACAACATTTCTCAATTAATTTTATTGTATATGAATCTAAAACAAATAAATTTATAAGATGAACAGTCAACTTTCTTATTTATCATAAATTTTCAAACTAGTTTAATTAAAATTCCTTTTGTTTGAAATTTTGTATATTAATGATTATTTAATATTTGGTAAATAATATCTAATTAGTTAAGATCATTAAAACAGTTTGAATGATATGCATAATTGAAATTCGTTGAATAATCCGAATATTGGAATTAATCGAATAGTTCGAATGATTTGGATAGTTCGCATTATTCGACTAGTTGGATTCGCTATCGAATAATTAATTAATTCGCACACCCCTAGTATATTTTATCTCTGTTTTATATTAGACTCTTACTGTGTTATGTCGTAAGTCCGAACGTAAGACTATATTCAGATGGCGAGAACTTTAACTGTAGGATTCTATAGATTGTATCGTACTGAGTGTGACGAGTGTATGTGTTATTTTTTATTTTTGGCAACCAATCTAGTAGATTATTACAGCCATTGTCAAGTAGGTAATGATGTTACAAGTATTTTTATGAACTAACAAGATGGTGAGGTCGTTTTGTTAGAAGTTTCTATGAAGTTTTTGTTGCAAGTTAGAATCCAGGCTCCGTGGTGTTATTTCCGATCCACTTGACTTGTGCACCATAACCAAACTATATTACGTAAAATACCATCAACTTTGCAAAATATAGAGCCAAATGATACTTTATTATGAATAAATTATAAAATCCACTACATGAGATTCCAAGATCCGCCGAAAACCCCCAGTATTTTTGTTGTGTAGCGGTGAGCTGTGGTGGTCGCGGTGCGGGTCACGAGGTGTGTCGCGTCGTCTCTCTCTCTCCGGCGTACTGGCAGTCGCGGCCGTCGACTGCCCGCCGGCGGGCGCGCCTCTCGGGGCCAACAACATCTTTCAAATAGGTAATATTAATAATACAACATAATCTTAACACTAACATAGATTATACATTCCATTCCCGCACCGAATGGTCATAGTCTTATACCGATACGGTTACTAATTATGACATGATTGAGCTTCAAAAGAACTGAATTTTTGTTAAATGTGTATCTCCAAAATAAGTCGTAAATTTGGAGAAAGATATATTCGTTAACATAAAGAATACGTCTATACCAGGTGATAGGTTAGTCGCTTGCAATATTCAAAGAGATGGTACTTCATGGTCACATTTAACATACAAAATAATAATATCAAAACAAATACTAATTAACAACAAAGAGAACTTTAGTTAAAGTTTGTTCTAAGACTTTCAGAAGTATGGATACAAACGTAATAAACCTAGGTGCAATGACCAATGCCGAAAGTTGCAAAGGGTAACCCGTCGATAATAAAACGGACAATAAACCCTTTTTTTGTTTATGCTTCAAAAAATTATCCTTTGTTAGTTGGTCATTGTTCCCATGTTTATGGATTATGATAGTGATGTTTTTGTTTCGCTGTTGTTAGTTCACCGGGAGAGGGTGATGTTCGTGCAGGCGAGTAACTGCGTTGAGCGTGCCGAGTGGGTGCGGCTGCTGAGCGCGCTTTGTCGCCGCTCTCCCTCCGCCCCCCAGCACACCGGCTACTACGCGGACACGCACTGGACCTGGTACATAACATTATCTCTCTAACAACCGTATATCAAATAATACCATTAAACGCACGCACACAGTTGGGATGTCTTTGTGAAATCTTAAGCAGGTATATTTTCACGAATTGACGCCAGATTTCTATATTGAACCTTTTGCACTCGAGGGCTCCGTTACGGAGACAATGCAAATAATTTTCAGTTTTTAACATAAGAACAATAATAAATCGTAAAAACTAGTTATAGGGTGTTTCGCTGTTGGTGACAAATAATGGTCGCGGCTCGCGGATTGTAATGTTTTTGATATCGGCAGACAATCGCGGTTTCGAGTTGCTGGTAATGCGAATAAAAAAAAAATTCGAGTGCAAAGGGAAGATAAAAGTTTTTTTTGATGTTTTTGATCGTAACGAATATATTTGTACGTATTAGTTGCGGTCGAGCTGAAGCGGACGCCGAGGGTTGCGGCGGTACGGAGTCCGTGACTGATTGCGATGGGGGCGGGGGTGAGGGCGGCGGTGCGGTTTCGCTGGCGCTGAGGCTGGACCCCGCGCGCGACCTGCAGCGTCTCCACGCGCTGCTCGTGTCGCACGCGCCCGCACTCGACGACAGGCTGCACCGTCCCCAAGGTAACCTAACCACTGTCTCCCGAAAGGTGTACCGTTGCGACCAGTCGAACGTTTTAAGTGCTTCACCTTGTAAAAATATGTAAACAACTGTAGAAATATGTGAGACTGGTATAAAATGGAAATAGGTATGATTAAGTTATCGTAACTGTAAACAAAAATGAATTAAAATTAAGATCTTATTAGGAAACAAATAAAAAATATATACTACGTGACCGGTTACTCGTTAGCAATATTTTTACAGGATACTAAGTACTTGATATTCGTTCTAAATCAATTTAAAAAATAGTTGCTTAATATTTGACCTAATTTTATCTAGAAAATACAAAAATTATAGTCAATCCTCTACTCGTCTATGTTAAAGCATACTGTCAATGACCGTCGGGTGTAGTAAAAGGAAAGTGAAAGTGAAGCCAACCAACTAACACAGAATAATTTTTCGAAGTATGAACAAACAAAAGGGTTTATTGTCCGTTTTATTATCGAAGGTTATAAACTCCGGGACGCCGCTCGCAAGTTTTGTCACTGGTCATTCGACCTAGGTTTATTTAAATTTGTACTGATGCTTTTGAGAGTCTTAGAATAAACTGTAACTTAGGTTCTCTTTGTTGTTTATTAGTATTTGTTTTGATATTATTACTTTATTTGTTGAATGTGACCATGAAGTGTCATAACCTATAATATTGTGAGGGTTTGACCTTTCACCTGGTATAGTCGTAGTCTAAAAGGAAGATTTTATCTCTCTTTTTTGTAACATACACCCGTGCGAATCCGAGGCTGGCAGCTAGTCATCTAAATATTTTATATAAAAATCAAGTGTTATGACGTTTGCCCACGATGAACTTCGAAACTACTCAACCGATCTTCATAAAAGCTGGCATTTATGTACAATTTGGTTCAACTAGAGAGATAGGATAATTTATATTTTGATATATGACCTCAATATTTTTTAATTAAAAAATAAATGATTGGCAACGTTGATTATTGTTAATAATCGTAAGTTTCATGAGACTCGAACAGATGGCGTTTTAAATTAATTTGTTGACAGAAAACTGTAGGATCGACTTATAAATATGTCATAGATGACATAACGTTTTAATTTTGATTATCTTTTTAAATTTTAATTCAACATGTAATTATTTGGCCAGGTCAGTTAGTTGTTCATAATAATTTACATCAAAGTCTACAAAATAAGGACTAATTTAATTTTTGCAGAATGTGCAAGTGTCGAGGACCGCTCCGCCGAGGCAGCGACATTGCGTGACCTGCAGGAGGCCATGTTCAATCTAGAACATCGGCACCGTATCTATCGTCGTTCGCTCGCCAGAGAAACCAAATACGGAAGCAAGTGAGTTTCTGCTTCATTTTTATACATTTACGTTTTCTGTATTTTGTCGGAAAGTTCGATATGACGTCAAAAATTATTTTCTAAAGTATTACTACGGTTAAAAAATAGTATTGTTTATATATAAAAACGACGAAAAGAAAAATAACAGATCATAAATTAGCAGAAAAATATTTCTACAAATCTTTTGCAGTTTTTACAATTTTGATGTAAATAATAGGTTAGGTTAAATTAAATTAAATTTTTAATCTCACTACATTAAAAATGAAAAAACATATTGAGACTGAGATACAGTCCTCATCAATTTCTATGGTCATTCTGAATATAGCCATAAGTTCTGGCTTACTTTGTACTCTAGTCGACGGTTTATTACCAAAGTTAAAATATGTATATAGGAATCTAAAATTGGCCTTTATTTATCTCTAAGTTGTCTCTATGTTGTACGTATAATATAATACTTATTTATAGCTACCTACATTTGTGTTCTGCGTAATATTCAGAGCGGTCTAAGTTTCTCTACTGCACATCGCTTCGTAAAATGAAGCAGAATACTGGGTTAATTTAATTAATAAATAAACTTACTAGTTACCTTTCAAAGATGAGTGGTATAAATGTATTATATAAATTCTTGTATCGGTAGGCAAGCGCCGATTGGCGACGACAATTATCTACACCTCGCCGGTGCTGGCGCCGGCGTCATTATCGGGGACTGCGGGGTGGGAGCGTGGCGCGCCTGGCGCCTCGACGCACTCACCCCCGGCCTCGACCTCGACGGCAAGCCTCTGCACTCGCAGCCCGACCTCACCTCCAGCTCAGAGTCGCTGCGACTCGCGAGACTTGCTGACGAACGCTCCTCCGGCAAGTCCACGCGCTCCGCCGGCAGCGGGTACCTCACCATGTCCTGCATCCGACACGAGCCCGCAGACGACAGCGACGCTTCTTGCGAGCGGCCCGCTCGACCTCCGAAACCGGCACGACTGTCGCCCCCGCGCGCGCCCGCACCGCCCCCCTGTGAATACGTTCCCGTCGAACCGCCGCCGCGCTGCCGTGAGTACGAGCTCATGGCGAATTTTGCAAGCCGCGTGCGCCCCGCCGACGACGACCCTCCGCCGGCCGTACCGCCTCGGACTAAACCTCGCGTCGCCGAACCGCCTCCCACTTTACCTCAGATACCGCCGGAACCGGCGCCGCGTCCGCCGAGTGCCACAGACGCCGTATCTACTGACGACAGTCTCCTCGACGAGCTCCAAAGGGATGCTTACTGCGTACTCAGGGTCTGCGAAGATGATCCACCGGGTCCGGAGCCCGATCCGAGACCTGACTCGGATGCAAAACAAGATATATCTGACGCAGTCGAAGAACCGTTCTGTCGTTCTAGTGCACAACGAAAGTCAAATCCGACGCGAACTCGAGTGGCCGCCACTCACCCTTTGAAAACTTCGAATTCGACTTCAAACGTCTCCGATGCCGGGACAACTCAGTCGCGTCCGCTCGCAGAACGATTTACGCCATTCTTTTTAAAGCGGAAACCAAAGCCGGTGGAAGATACGCCTGTTTTGAATACGCGACGCGAGGATAACTTCATAGGGCGTCTGACGCCTCGCTTCGGTCAGTCCCGGCTGCAGGGACGTGGCCGGTCACTGGAGCTCGCTCCGCCGGAACCGCGGCCGCGCCCCATCGAACGGTCCGCGACCACAGTGAACATTCCTACGCGGCCCATCAACTCGTCAATAGTGGCGAACCTGAAATTCCTCAGCTTGCATCGGTACGGCGCACAGGAGGACACGGAGGAGGAGGGTGCGGCCGCTGCAACGGGGGAAGATACCGGAGGGGAATCGTGGCGGCGGTCGCACGCGCCCGTCGCGTCGCTCCTCACAGCGGCCTCGTCCGACATCAGACTATAGCAGCAGTGCCGCCGAGTGCGGCCTCACTCTTCAACGACGAGCCCGTGCCCGTTGGATTCTTCACGAACGCGATGGACCGGTTTGCGTGTCCTCGGATTAAAGGCTATCTATTCCGATGTAATCTAATAGATAGTCGTATCTGCGGAGGGTCGTGATCGCGACTTGTACCGCGACGTGTGCCGCGGTGGATAGGTGCTAGAGCGCCACAATCGTTGCATGGAATACTCAAGGAGGAGCGTCGCGCGATGTGATCGCGTTGCTCGATCAGTGTAGTGGGGCGGTGGAGCCGGTGGGGTCGGTAATGTCCCCTACCGCATTTGGTGTTTTCTAAACTCGAGGCTGGCTTACTTCGCAGTGTATACTTCAGTATCAATTGCTTATAAAATTCCTCTTTTATATTATAAAGGTACACTTATTCACTATTACGGCATGCACCAATTTGACGATTTAATCATTTCGTAATCTGATATTGACGGCACTAAATGTTAAAAAGTACTATTTTCTAAAGAATAATATTGACTGATCGCGATTAGCGCGATACCTCTAACAAATTCAAACTTCATTGCACTATCCGATTGTACTTAAGTTTGAATGTTTTGATATTAGGCGGGATATACTTTGTTCCGTATCATTACAGATATTTATTTATTAAATTATTATGAATGCTAATTGTAAAACCACGGCCTTATTATAACTTGCGCCTGCGATCCACGGCCTTCGGATTATAAACACCATTTACTTAAACTGTGATTCACTTTACAAACTCAGCTCATGTTTTGAAACGTTGTAAATGTAATATTAGTATGTACATAACAATAGTCAATTTGCGCAGTTATTAAAAATGTCGAATATTAATAAAAGAGAATGTGAGGGAAGTATATATTAATTTAATTAGTTTAATGTATACAAAATGTATTAAAATTTATTATTGAGTTGTATATAATCTGCTGTTATACTCTCAGAACGAATACTCTGTTAAATAGTTTAAAAAGTCATCATATAATATAAATTAAGACTTTTCGTAAAATTTATTCATTTAGAATAAAAAAATAGAATAGAACAATGTATTTAAATTTTTTCACGTACAGTAATCAACTTTGTTGCTCATTTTTATATTAGTATAACAATTTAAAAATATTTATCGTATTTATAGAATAATGAATTTCCGATTTCCTTATTAGAAATGGGGAGGAATGTTCATTTCAACCAAATGCACCTCAGATTACATTTAAAAAATTACTATTTTAAATAACTAGTCTGCGCGTGATAAATAGTATCATATATCCTTAACTCTATCGCGAATATCGATCATCACATCGTATTGCTAGTCATAAATATTTTTTTAATCTGATTAAAAATAAATATAAAATTTTAATTTGCCATTCTAAAGTTTTACACATATATTTTTGTCAATCAGAACGTAAGCAAGTAAAGTATCTACCAGTTATATTCTTCGGTTCTTTTCAAGATAATTTCTACCAATTTTAAATGAATATATGTTGCTAAATATTTCCGAGATCGTTTTGGGCAATGTTTAAACGGAGTAAAAATCTCACTCAGCAACAAATGGGGAATAACCTACTCTCCAATTATTATTTATGAATCATATTTGTGAAAGTATAACAGTAGTGTTATTATTTATAAAGAAAAAAAAAACACTCAATCATGTATGTATGTACGTTAATTCGAGTTGTTGTCTTTTTGTAGAAGAATGATTTAATTTTAATTGTAAGGATCAAACAATGTACAAATTAATATTTCTTTAAAAATATATAATGTTATTTATTTCATTTATTTTCATTCTGTTAATAAACTTTAATGAAGATTATAAACTATTAAAGTCTTTTATCATAAAAACAATACCCGTTTACGATGATCCCTTCTAATTTATGGATATTCAATAGCCTCTCAGTTGACACGAGAAGCATACGAGTTCTAAGTTTCGTTTCTATACATCCATTTTATACCCCACATCAAAATTTAAATAAATACGTATACTAATGCAGTTAATGTTTACAAATTTAGAGAGTATAAATCTCATACTCTTTGAATCTTTGGAACTACTATAGCTTTGTGAGAGATTATTTAACCAAAAAGTCAATTTTGTAGTAATAATGAAATCAGTGTTGTATGTCACGTAACAAAAATATAAGTGGAAGGGTCATTGCATATCAACGTATGGGACTGGTGTCGTGAAAATCAGACAAACAAAATATACAAATAATACAACTCGAATTTCAAAAGAAATATTAATCTAAAACAAGTAAGACTACATTTAACCTAAATCTTGTGGAAGTCAGGCTTAACAATATTCAACACGCAACAACGACCGCTATTTGCTACTAGATGTCGCTTTAAAACAAACAGCATTATAGATAGAGTTGTGTTGTTGTTACGGCAAGGCTTGTAATGAGACGCTATTCAAATATATAGTTACTTTTTATTACAAAAAGTGTAGTCCGGTGAAGCTGTTAAGACCTTGTTAGGGTCAATAGCGTAGTCAGTTCGAGAAAAAAAAAATTACAAATAGTAGTATGTAGTTATCGATAATTTATTATAGTCATAACAAAAATTTTGTTATCTTAATTTGTTACCAAAATTTAATGGAAATCGGTTGATTTTGATTTGAAAAATTTTATTTTCTTAAACACTTTTCATACGATTTCTAAAAGTATTTTTATTGATAATTATCAGACACAATTAATTTTACAATAACATATACTTCTGGTGATGAAATTTCAAATTCTCGAATTCAGAGGAGAACCAGCTCATTAATGGACTCCAATACGGTCTCCGTTAAAGCCGCTCAGCTGGTCATCTTCTAATCTTTCTTACTCAAAGATGTGCAGAAACAGTTGAAAACAAAGCTATTAGTTTTTCTTCTTTCGAAGTAGTCCCTAATTTTCAAGGAGTTCCCCTAGTCCCAAGCATAATGTCAGTATCCATGGTGTCGATATATCAAACGACGTTCAGTTTGGTGACTATTTAGAAGGTAAAGCAAAACTGGCCTCAAAAAAACCCTAGTGTCCTTAACAAAGCAGAATACTGTTTCACACCGAATCATCGCCTTCAGCTATATAAGACGTAACTTCCTTCACGCATGGAATACTGTTGTCATCTCTGGGCCGGAACAACTCCATGCCATCTACTTTCTTTTGACCTAATCCAATGTAGAGCGGCTCGAATCGTCGGTGACTAAGTGTTTTCCTTTAGACTCGAGCCTTTGACGTTTTGTAGGGGCTTTGCTTCACTTTGCGTCCGTTACAAAATCTCCCATGGAGAGTGTTCCGAAGAGCTGTTCCGATTGATATCTGTTGCTGAGTTCCATTACTTAACGACTAAAAATCCATCCCTGTCATCTAGATGGTTGAAGATCATCTACTATGCAGTTTTTGAAAGCGTTATTTCTATGTACGCCGGTTCTTTAGAATAAACTTCCAGCGGTGGCGTTTTACGGATCAATATAATTTACAGACCTTCAAGAAACTAACCCACTCCCGTTTCATAATTCGGCAACGCATCTGTGATGCCCTTTGAGACGCAGGTGTTCATGAGCGGCGGTGATTACTACCATAAGGTGATCAGCATGTTTCTTTGCCTCCAATCGCATAAATATACGACGAGCGCTTAGGGTACTCATCCGAACTGTAACAAATCAAGAGGGCTAAAGTGGTCGAACCACGGCTTGAATAGAACAACGCGAATCGAACTAAACTAAACATCCTAGCTAATCCGAGCAAATGTATACCTTCATATGTGTCGCACGAAAGCGTACATGTATTTCGAGCCTGACATAGTTAGAAACCATCTACAGAGTGCATTTTATACTATTTACGGAGCTGCCACTCTTTTTTAAATCAGGGTTCAAAAATGGGTTGGTACCGTTTCACAGCTATAACTGCGCAACCGCGCGCGCTTATTGTTAAAATCAAATAGCGCATGCTTAATCGGTTTCCTGTAACACATTTTTGACCCTTTTCCAAAAGGTATCCAGCAACCGAGAGGAAAGATGTCAAACATCAATAGGAATACAGAAAGTCATGAAACAACACCATGTAGTAAGATATTCCATAACCAAAATATCACTACAAAATTTCTTCTAAACACTCGTGAAACCATCCGTTATAGTTCTTACTCGCCGTATTTCACACTATTGTACACTGTGATCGCGTTCCGACAGATTATAACCATGATTCCGCGATTTGGATAAAGAAAACCTTCAGGAATATATTCGTAAGTTTAGTGAATCCAGCCCTGTTTATCAAACGTTCCAAGTGTACAACTCACAAATTACATATTTTTCCCCCTCAATTTTGTTACTTTCGCACAGAGTTCATTTGGAATTGGCAATATAAAAGGAGAAAGGGGATATCGCAATTTGATACAATTCAAAATTTTGTTAAATTTCAAAATGATTCTTCTACCATATTATACGTCTGTAATAGAGATATTTCGATACAATACTAGACTAGTTAATATTAAAAACTTCGATCAACAATAACTAGATAAAGGGTCACGTACAAAATCGAAGCTAAAAGTTGTCCCCGTAAATATATACTTATGTGTAGCTATTTGTTTACTAAGAAAGGGAGAAAAAAAGTTATAAAACAGTTTTAAGTGCAACCTAATTACAACCATGACACCTAGTAATAAAGTCACAAATGTTCAAAATATTATCTAATATATACATAATAAACGACAATCTATCTATCTATCTAATATATACATGATAAAACGAGCAAAGCAATAAATTACTCCCCTCACAAATGAAAAGACAACATAAACAACATTTAGTGTGAATTCAACCTTAACACGTAATGAATAAAGTACGTTTTCCCGTTATTGTGCGTGTTTGTGCATGGTTGGAGAGCCTAGGCTTTCCTTTTTATGGATAGTACTCTTTGGCCTAGGCCAAACATTTGTACCACAGGCTTAAAATCGGTAATTTTATTCAAAATTTAATATTATTTGTTAGTTTAAAGCTTAAAATATAATTTATTAACATGTATTTAGCGAAAGTAAGATACTCCGGCCATTAAATTGCTTTTTCGGGTATTATTTTTGCATCTTTTGAATACACTGCGGCATGTGAAACGTGCTTAGATTGGCTATGCTTCAAACAAACTAAACAAAATAAAAGCTCACATTTCAAGTGAGCTGTTATTTACCGAGACATATTTTTCGCGCCGACCCTTTATCTAGTTATTGTTGATCGAAGATTAAAAATTAGATTTTTTTTTCAAATACTTTGAAAGGATTGATTATTCATAAATTGATCCCTTAAAATTTTTAAAACTTTTTTACTTATATATAAATTATTGTATGGTTTTCAAAAAATGATTTCAAAAAATCTGTCTAAAAGTCATTGTACGAGTTATCGATAGCATTGCATCCCTAGCATTATGGCAACACTAGTAGGGATGTGACATTAGTGGAAAATAATCGATTAAATAAAAATCGATTTTTCCTTTTTCAAATTTAATCGATTTATCAAAAATCGATTTTTATAAAAATAAATCATCGATTTTTGCGAAAAAATCGATTTTTTTCCTATTAAAAAAAATCTACAGTTTTTTCATATTCCAATAATAAAACTAAGAGATTCATATTAACAATCTATCAGATTAACAATGAAATAAATTGATATGAATAAAAAAATAATCAATTTAAAACTAGAAATCACAGCGAATTTTCCTTTGACTTTCAAGGTAAGGAATAAGGAAACCAAGTTTGTAGGTGGTAGAGCCACGCCGAAGCTATCACTGGTTTCAGCATGAATGGGTTGGCTCGCCCGGGGTAGTACCACCCTCTCACAGAAAACCGACGTGAAGTAACAGTGCTTGCATTGTTGCGTTTCGTTCGGTCAGTGGGAATGCCGGATACCCATCTTCCTTCCCCTCCTCTCTTCCCCACTCCCCCTTCTCCCAAACACAGGCTGGTAACGCACTAGCGACTCCTCTGGTGTTGCAAGTGTCTATGGACGGTGGTGATCACTTAACATCACGTGACCCACCTGTTCGTTTGCCTCCTATGATATAAAAAAAAAAAAAAACCATTATTGATAAAATTTTCAGTACCATTAAATATTTTATTATAATAAAAATTCAATTATGAGCATCTCAACAAAATGACAACCTTAAAAAATAAAATATAAATCAAATTAAAAAAATGACAGAACTGTCCAGTATTATTTTACATTTAAGCCTACATTCAGTAGTGGACGGCAATAGGCTATGTGATGATGATTTAATATTTTCCTAGTTTTAAAATAAAATACTTAATACGATAATTAGAACATTAAACGACTACGTTATGGTTTGCGGGGTGGTAGGGTGTCTGCGGGGTGGTAGGGTGTCTGCGGGGTGGTAGGGTGTCTGCGGGGTGGTAGGGTGTCTGCGGGGTGGTAGGGTGTCAGCGGGGTGGTAGGGTGTTTGCGGGGTGGTAGGGTGTCTGCGGGGTGGTAGGGTGTCTGCGGGGTGGTAGGGTGTCTGGCGGGGTGGTAGGGTGTCATGCGGGGTGGTAGGGTGTCTGCGGGGTGGTAGGGTGTCTTTGCGGGGTGGTAGGGTGTCTGTACCCGACTGGATCGCGACCACCGTACACCAGGTGGAACACCCGCCATAGTGACACGTTTGGGCGTGTCGCGTTCCGGGATCAGCCGGTGTATATCCAGCAACCGGGGGGGGAGGGGTAGCTGTCCCTGACTGGGTCGCTTTCAGGCCGGCATGACAGCGGCGACCGGCGATGGATGGTCTATCTTTCGGTGGTCGCCATTGTTTTTGGATTGTACTGTGCTTACCATCAGGCACAGTGCAGTCACTTTGCCGAGCTGCGATAGAAAAAAAAAAAAAAAAAAAAACTAAAATATAAAACAAATGTTTAATTCTTTAAGTTTAAACAATAAATAAAATAAAAATAATTATTGTCACAAATGTATAGCCTAGGGATGTGACATTCTGCATAAAAGTCGATTTTTAATTAATCGATTTTTCTTAAAAAAAATTTTTTTTTCCTAATTTTTAAAGTGAAACTTTTATTACTTCGTCTCAAACTTTTTCGTCTGTGTGTTGCATGTCGCGTGATGGTCGGCCCCGGAGTAGGAATAAAGTGAAAGGCGCTCGTCAGAGCAGCCAGGGCCAATATGGCGGCGCCTATAATTCGCAGCAGCTGACCGTGTAGTGTATAGACTATTATTAGTTAAATGTCTATAGTGTGAAAAAAAGTTTCACTTTTACCGTGGTTTCATAAAACCACACAATCCTTTTTCAATTAACTTCAAAATAAACACCTTAAATATTTTATTTATCATGGTTTTATTAATTGAAAATAAACAACAGAAATTATAAACACAAATTAAAGTTTTAGAATAATCAACATTGAAATTAAAATGATTTTCTTTCTTTCAACATAAATTAAGAAAATCAAACTATTCAAACAAAAAAAGACTAGAAATCCGTTGGCAATGAGTTGAGAAATAACAGCTTAGTTAACCGTTTGGATAATATTCGGCTCCTGGTTTTTGTTAATATAGCGCCAGCTTTCGAGAACAATCTCTCTGCTGGAGCCGAAGAAGCCGGTACCAAAAGGTGCTTACATGCCAACTGTGTCAGTTGGGGATAAGCTCCCTCATATCTTCTCCAGGATTCTAAAGCGTCTTCTTTTAATCCTATTAGAGGCGCAGTTATCTACAAGCTTAAGCAAGTTTTTAGTATTGTATTGTAAAACTAGTCAAATGTTAAATCATCATCACATCAGCCTGTTGCCATCCACTACTGAACGTAGGCCTAAGTATAAAATAATACTGGACAGTAAAGTAATTTTTTTTTAATCAGGTTTATATTTTATTTTTTGAGACAATAAGGTGTTATCATTTTATTTGATTGTTAATCTGATAAATTTTAAATGAATCTATTACTTTTATTATTGGAATATGAAAAGCAGATAGATTTTTATATAATAGACAAAAAATCGATTTTTCACACATAAAACGATTACTAATCGATTATTTTTAATATTAAAATCGACCAGAAAAATCGATTTTTACTAAAAAAAATCGATTTTAATCGATTATTAATATAATCGATTATTTTTTCACATCCCTAAACACTAGAAAAAGCTACCTAACCTTTACTCTGCTAGCATACGGATTTTGATTTTTAATTTAAAAACAAAGTTACTGATCCTATAATAAACACCGGATATAATATCTGTTACTTATTAAGTGAACACTATGGCTGATTCAGTAAATATGTCTTTAGGTAAGTCTATTTTTATAATGCTGAAACCATTCGATCTATTTTTGGAAAACATGGTATAATTGTATGTAGGTATATCAAATATTGTTTTTCGTTATTCATTTTGTTTATGTAAATTTATAGTGATTAATTTCATTTAATGGCTATAGGTAAAAAGTAATTTTCCAATGTTTGTGATTATATTTATGTTGACAAGTTTGTTTTTGTAGATGAAATTATAAAGAAAAATCAACAAGACCGGGTAAGCAGGTCTCGTGGCCGTGGCGGCGTAAATCGTGGACGCGGCGGAGGACGTGGCCGAGGCCGTGGTCGCGGCGGTAATAGTCGTGGTCGTTCGCGATCTCGGGCTGGAACCCCGTCATCGCGGCAATCGCGTTCTCAATCCCGTGGACCCAGAGGTCGTGCTCAATCCCAGCCGCGTGCACAGTCCAGGACTAGATCACGGTCAAGACAACAACGTCGATCTAATTCGAGAACAAGGTCTAGGTCTCGTTCTCAAAGAAGAGGTTTTACACCAAAGGGAAGAGCTGGTTTAGAAGAACAACAAGCTGATATGCCACCACTAGCAAGAGCCGGCAGGGGTTTTAGAGGTACATTTTTAGTGTTTTGGTTAAGAAATACAGAAAAATAGTAGGTGAAATAAGTAAGGCAATGCTAAGTTTTTACATTGTTAAATGTATTAACCCTACTTCTTATAAAAGTTTTATATTAACAATATCTATTTGCAGGTGGATATCAGAATCGGTTACGGCGTGGAAATCCTACTACGAATGGCAATGTAAGCATTCACAGTAGACTTGGTGTAACCACTCGTAGAGGAGCAGGAAATGTTAATAGACCGTTAGCAGTAGCTAAAAGGGGAATTTTAAAACGAGGACGAGGTATTGTTACTGGCAACAAATACAGCAATATTGGCCTGAGATCAGATCAAATTCTGAAGGAACAACAAAGACACATGTTGTTAAGAAATAATGTAATAAAATCACAGACTTTCACAAGATCTAGAAATAATTCATTTGGTTCTGCTTCTCAGCTAACTATAAGTGTTGCAAATGATTTTGCCAGAAAGAGACGTAACAGTGTTGGTAGTTCAGGATATTTGAATAAGCAGAGCTTAGCCCAACTAAACAATCAATTTGGAGGTTATAATACACGAAGAGGGCCAGGAAGTATCAAATCAGTGGGATCTAATAAATCTAACAGATCAAATCGTTCAATTCACTCTAATGCTAGTCGAAAATCCACAAGGTCAAGGGGCCGAGGTAGAGGAGGAAACCGTGGTATAGGGAGAAAATTTGTAAATAAACAAATACTAAATATGAAGCTACAAAAGGAGATTGCAGTTATCCAAGGGAAAACATTTGGTAACAATGGCGGTAATGAACCACCTAGTGGCATTGAATTCAGTCCAACACCAGCTGCCACTGCACAAACATTGCATCAGAGATTTGCTAGTACTTAAGATTTGTGATCATTTCTGTAATTAAGAAAAAATATTGAAAAGTTTGTGCCCTATAAGAATATTGTAATGACTGGACAGTGAATATTTTAAAATATTCTGGATCTGTTGTATACTTTTAATAATATGTAAAGATATACATTCTTTACTTGTCCAATATTTGTTTGAAATGTAAATTTCAAGACATCTATTTAATAATTGTTTAGTATTAAAGGAGATCTTTACTTTTTAAAAGTAACAATGTGATACGTGGAAATGTATTGCTATATTACAACTTTATGTACATAACCAGTGTCCAATTTTCATTTGTAGAAGATTAATGAATCTGTGTGATATGTGGAACAGACATTGCATACTTATCTTAAAGTACCCATAATTGTGATCATTTGCTAAGGTGACTTTTTGTTACTGTCACTCAGACATGTCCATTATAACTTGCACTGAGGAACAAAACATGCTCAGAACAGTCCTCAAAAAAATTGCTGTATACAAAAGTAATATGAAAGTAAAGAAATATTACTGGATGCATCCTGTAACCCTTAAAGTTTAGTTAGAGGAAAATTTTACATTCTGTATTCTGAAGTAAGAAATCTGCTGTCTAAAGTTCTGTAATTATCTTCATATATAAATAGTTTGGATGACTTGCTCTATTTAGTGAATCCTTTAGTTACATTCAGAAATACATTTCACAAAGCTATTCCGGTAGCTAGTAATAGTAGAAAATCACACAACAAAAACCTCTTTCCTTAGATATCCTATGGCTGAATGACAAAAAGTCACCCAGCGAATGTAATATCTAGCAATGTTATGATGATGTTAGGGTGACAGTCAAATCACCCAGATGTCACCGGCTGCTAAAACTATTAGTCACTATATTGTCTTATCACCACAGTGAGGATACTTCATTTGAATTGGTGATAAATTTCACAGTTGCCTTTACAGAACTCAAGTTTTTTGGATGACAAAATTGCATTAAAAAAAATAAAACGGGGCGCATTGTTAACTCTGATAAATAGGTCCTTCTAATGAAACAAAAAAGCAAACGCATGAGCCAGTTGCAATTTGTATTTGAATATCATTAAATAGGCCTGCTATTCATTTATGGCTATTTTCTAAAAATATCTTGATTTATAATTATAAAGATGTAGGATTACACAAGAGGGACTCCTGCATTAAGTTTTTGACATATTTCAAAAATCCTCTTTGCTATTTGTATGACATTGTAAACTAACCTGTAGGTAAAATAGGTCTATTTTAAGATATATTAGTAATTAAGGTATGCGCTATGAGCATAATGAACACTAGTGATACTTGCAGCTTTTTTCTCAATTTTGAACCTAAAATGTAGAGTCTAGTTACATATTTTAAAAAGTTTATATAAAAATGTGTACATACTTCTAATTACTAAAAATATATTTTTGCAAATCCTGTTTCAGTTTTTTTAAATTCATTAATAAATGTTCTTTACTCATAAAGATTATGAATCATGGCCCAAATTTTAGGCCTATCTAACTTAGTAGTTGCTAGGCATATGCAAGTGTCAATATTATATTTATGATATTATATATCATCATTTATGATTTTTGTCATGGAGACATTCAACTATTACATAAATAGAGGGCTGTGAGGTAATATTTCAGTGTTTTCTTACTTTTTCTGTTGAAGACAACAAACTAGATATTGATATAACAAAAATATCAAAATAATATTATTTAAAAATAAGAAAATTTTATTAATTTATAAACTTGAATCTATGGCACAAAAACTTTGATAATTAATCCATCCTTAATTTTGTGATTACATTACTATTATTATTAATTTTGTCCAATAAATTTTTTTTATTATTAAACATTAAAAAAAAATTTATATTCGATATTTTTCCAAGATTTTCTCTTATACAGAAGAATATTACTAAATGATTAATTGCAAAATACTTAAACATGACTCCATGACTTCACCTAATTCAAAAATTTAAGTAACATATGTAGAATAACTGAACAACCTATTAAATAAAAATTACATAGACTACATTAATAATGATTTCCTTCTGCTTGTGGCGCATATTATTAATAGACTTATAATTAAGTTTATTAGTTAAGGTATACTTGGAGTTTATTAGACTTCTTACATAATAACTTCATCTACATTTTGTCTATTACTAATCTGTTAAATTTAATATTTCATTTACTGGTTCACTTTATTTAAATAATAGAGTGTTTAGCTTCTTAATTCTTATTAATATAATTCAGGATCATATGATCTTTTTCTATTTTTGTTACTAAATATAAAGATATGGAAAATAAACTTTAGGAGTTACGAAATATTTGTTTTGTTTATTAAATTTAATCAAAACTGCACTGCTCTTCAAAACTTGTGAACATTTATTTCAAAATGATTAGATGAAAAAATAAAACATGATTAAATACATTTAATAATAATTTATTTAATAGTAATAATATTATTTACATTTTATACATTTTGGGTATCATTATCAGGGAATCCGTAACTGAAAAATAAAACAGTAATGTTAATTTATTAGAAATGTGATACACTAGAATGATTATAAAATATAAATTCTATACTTCATCAAATTGTTGACCCCATTTTCATAAGATATAAAAAGGTAATGTGATCAAAGATAATAACAGTTAACATCATAAATGGGATTAGGTCTTTTGTGACTGCTGGAATATACCAATTAGTATTTAGCAACAGGTATACTAGATAAGTGCTGAAAATGCTATGCTGATGTTTTAATTTCTACAGAACACCTATCATTCGTGAGAGCTCAGGTTTATTAATGTTGCCACAAATCTCATATCACTTGAAATATAAGAAATAAGGTTAAATTTGCACTATACTACCAAATATCTTGCCAGACCACCGCTCAAGGTAATCACGGTTTCATTCAATTTAAATAAACTAACTTAAGGATATTGTTGGAAGATGATTTTCGTCCTATCTCTATTACATTATAACAATTCAACATATTCAGTTTGCCATGTAGCTTTATTTATTATAATTACATAGTATAAAACGAAGTCCTCTGCAGCGTCTGTCTGTCTGTTCGCTATAAACTCAAAAACTACTAAACAGATTCTCAAGCGGTTTTCACCAGTAGATAGAGTGATTCACAAGGAAAGTTTATGTATATAATTTATCTAAGTTTTTTTTAATTATCAGGTTGGGACAATGTCCACCGGGCCTGCTAGTTTATTATAGTTGTTTTTTTTTTCCAAAAACGAACTACTTCATTTTAATAACTTACAGTTTTCTCCAAGGACATTAGTTAAAATTAATCCATGAAATGAATGGACATGATCTTTTTCATCATTGTTACTCTTATCTGTCGATTGAAAGGTCCAACCCAGATGTTGCCCACAGTGTGGGCATGCGCAAACACGCCATGTATATCCAGGGAACCATGAATCTGCACCTTGTTGCTGTAAATTTCAAACTTAAAATAGTAATTAAAATTATTAAAAGTAATTAGTACAAAGAATAACAAATACCAATATGGAGTGCAAGATATATGAAATTTTTAAAAACAAGTGAAAGTCAGAAATTTATTAGGATAACTTTACTACCCAATTAATGTACATTTATTTTATTTGCATTTATAAAAAACAATCTTAAATGGATAATTTACACAACAACTTATACTAAGGGCCTAGAAACGGGTGATCTAAACTTTTACAAAATTATCAATCAATATCAATGTTTACTGGTTTCATTATAATATCTTAAATAAACCACTAACTAATTACATTTGCATAGATCAGAATTATCTGCATGAGTACAAATACAGATACTATATACTTATTGATAATACATCCTTCTTGAATATATGATCATTACAATAACTAACCTATTCGATATTCAACTTACCGGTCCAATATTGTCACATCTTGCTTTTTCCAATGTGATTACATCAAATTTGACACCAAATGGATTTACTAAAGTCTGCACAGTGACATTCTTCTTTCCAAACAAATTCTGTTTACTAGTTTTCCTGGACCCAGGACTCGCTTTACTAAATATATAATTGGAATCAGCCACATCCGCTCCGCATTCACGACACAGCAGTAATTCTGATAAGAAATAGTTTCTTGGGACTGGATATTTATGTAGTTATTATAGCATTTTAATTACAACATTCTATATTTACCTTGTTCATGTTTATCAAATTTTGAAAATTGATCAGAGAAGACAAACAAGTTTTGTGTAAGATAAAAAAACAATATAACGTGAAAAAAACAAAACATCACTTTTGTACTTCGGGTTATTCAGGCGCAGTTATTTTATAAAAACTTCACCCGGTTGAAATATTTTTTGACTTATAATAATAACTATATAGTTGCGTTTTGCTAGTAAAAATGTATCATGATTAGATAATGTCTATGTACTTAGTTTAATACATATATTATATTGTATGTCTCGGCTGCGAAAATCAAATCGTATTAAATTTTGTACTAAATTAAAAATAAGCGTGCATAACAAACTTGTCAAAAATATGCGTATATCGCTTTTTTTATCGATATCTATTATTTTATTTATCGACATGAAATATTGAAGGTTCAATTAATTATTAAAAACTGTATTCTTTCAACAGTTACACCATTGTCGCCGTTGATAAAGAAATGGGGACCACGTATCGCATGGCTTTGTTTATTTGTGTATTTATTTATAAGATACGTAATACTCTGTGCGCGGAGCCACCAAATCGTATAATTGAATACAAAAATTATATAATTTACTTATCTCAATTACCATTAATTACCAGATCACTTGTATGATTGTATACAGCAATATCAATTCCAAAACTTTTATTTTATCTCTTTTTCAAAAATACTCATTCATCTTAGTTAACGCGTCCAATTGGATTGCTACCACTATGCACAAGTAGTCAGGACAAATTCGACCAAAAAATAAGAGTAAAGCTACCTAAATTCCCAACACGCTGAAAATCAGTAAGATTGTTTAAAATATGATTAAAAAAAAAAATGTGTGCGTGTACTAGTGTACACACGTAAGAAGTGAAACTTGTTTAAGGCCTTATTTTTCGCAAAATGATCTATATGCAACTTTCCAGAAATTGGTTAAAAAAAAAAAAAAAAAAAAAAAAAAAAAAAAAAAAAAACAACCCTTTCTTTCTTCATGGCAAACAATTTCATTAATATATTAAAAAATAAAGTTAAATTAGATAAAGTTTAAACAAAAGGATTTTATTATCATAGACATAAATACAAAAAAGATGGCGCGTAACGGAAAAATGTGACGGTAAATTTTTTCCAACGCCGATAAAGAAGTTTCACTTCAATAAATTTTGAAAGTTTCCCATCTTTCCCCTGTATAGATTTTTTTATTCAAGGTCAAAGGTAAAAACAATTAGTTTTTCGCGATTTTCAGCAAAACGGTAAGTTTTATCATAAAAATACTTCAGACTAAAATTGTAGATCATAAAATTATCTACAAAAATGTATCAATACTTTTTTCCTACGAGCCACCGTTTTTGAGATATAATGATCCAAAAAGTTGTAATGGTCATAATATGCATACGTTTCCACGCCACTTATGAGGTAGTGTACTTAGCGCGTTTTTTTTGACGTGGTTTCCCCAGTAGGCCTATTCTACGGGTCAGTTATGATCATAGGTGGCGTGGAAACGTATGCATATTATGACTATTACAACTTTTTAAATCATTATATATCAAAAACGTTGGCTCATAGGAAAAAAGTATTGATACATATTTGTAGATAATTTTATGATCTACAATTTTTGTCTGAGATATTTTTATGATAAAACTTACTGTTTTGTTGAAAATCGCGAAAACTCTTTTTTTTACCTTTGACCTTGAATAAAAAAAAATCCATACAGGTGAAAGATGGGGAACTTTCAAATTGTATTTTTAATCATATATTAAATAATCTTACTGATTTTCAGCTTGGTGGGAAGTTCGATGGCTTCGAATGTCTCAATTGACCGGACTAAAGATGGTAAAACCGTTACAGTTCCTATCTCTTTATTCGTGGTATTTCAGGATCGGCATGTGTTTATCCAGGTTTCGATATGATCGTAAGCCAGTATTAAATTGACGACTAGCGATTTATTATAAATTTCTCGGTGGTCTGAGTGTACTGTATTTCATCTTGCTTAACAACAAGGAACATTAACGTTCATTTCTCACCCCACAATAAAAATATATTATTTATCATCTATTGATATTTTTTTTAAACCCTAAATTATTATCATGTGATTTGCACAAATTATTTTCGTATTTTGATACTCATGTGTTGTAAGAGCTAAACTAAATTAATACTCTTAAAATACCATAATCAAACAATTATATATAATATTTATAATAAATTTTGTACAAATTAATACGTATCGATATTATTTGATTCTTCACATCCCTACAACCTATATTTTTTGTTAGTGACAGTGTCATTGTTGACATTTGATAGTAATGCTTCCGACTATCGGGTAATTACTTAAATATCAGGTAATTTTGAAAGATTTTATGGAAGTGGCTAATTTTGACCGTTGTGAAAACGGATATTTTTGCTGACCATACTATTACTTTACATTGGTTCTCTCGCAAAATATTAGGTTATTTTTATTTGGCTTAGGTACGAAGCAAGCAACATAATTAGCTAAAATTGCGGTGTTGCCAACATAGTAGATTTTCTACTAAAACCGGTACAGTGGATTCAACTCTCCCTTTAGTGTGGAAATATTGGCTATATGTATTTGAATACATATATTGAAAATAGTTGTTATTGATTTGGTCTAGTAATGCAATAGTATTCAGCTTCAGTTAGTGAAAAGGGCGTCAGTAATGTATTTACACGTTTTCAAATATATTTCTAATTATTCATCTTAGGAGTATTCTTTTTCACTGCGTAGGCTACACTGAAATTCAGTCGAATATATAGTCTAGAATATATATAGAAATAACGGGGAAGTTAAAGGCAATAAACAATAACAGTATAAAAAAGGTTTTTTTATTCATTAAAAGGCACTACAACATTTAGGTTACTTATTAAACTAGCATTTGTAATATAATTTGGTGAGATAAGTAAAAATATTGCCCTTAACAAAACTCCATTGTGTCCCAGGGTAGGGGCAGTACGGGGTACCCTATTTGGGGCAGGATGGGCTACTTACTTAGCTACTTTGCATCACAGTATGAGAAGATGTGGTATTCTTCTATATATTCGTCGTCAACACTTGCAGAGACTGTATGAGCCCAAGATTCACATATCTGGCAGGTTATAAAATACTCTAAAGCAAAATTCACGTCAACGCAATACAGGAATAACTTATCCTTCCTCACATCTGAGCGGATTTTTGGGATCTTCTGTATCTTGGAGTTCTCTTTCAATTTCAGGTCATTTTGATTTAAATATTTCTTCTTTCTTTAAGTTGTTTCCGTTCCTTAGCTGGTCTTTATACAGGTACTAAGTAAGGACTACAGTTTTCCTCCCACGATTATTTTTCCGAGTTTCATTTCTTTGCTCCACTATTGGGATCGGGATAATAACCCTGAGCGAGGCATTTTCAAATGAACAGATCATTTCTACAGCCTATTTTCATAACAATAAACGGACAAAATGGGGTACTTTATCGTGCCCTGAGGTTTTTCCCCGTTATGGCACCACGTCTAACACTTTTTTAAATATTAAAAAAAGCGAATCGACTGTTAGAGTAATTCTATTCCAAACAGTTTTGTAAATAAAATATAGAAAAGTACGAACAGATTACTATGATAAGTAAAGAAATAAATAAATTATGATTTAATAGGCAGTTTTGGTTATATTTAATTATTATCTAACCGGATGGTACAGAAACGTGACGCCATATAGCCGTATCGGACTTTCGTTTTGCCGCGCAAATCATAATCGCAGTAAAAAACATTTTGACGATTTCGAGAAAAATACGGTCAAATTTGAAATTGTATTTGTGGTTACTGCGTTTATGATTTGCGCGGCAGCGTTGCATTGTCGTCCAGTTACCTCCTAGTCACGCTTAAAGAAGTTTTACTTCAAAATGAAATCTGTATGTAATATCAAAGTAACAAATTTTTAATGATTGGATATTATACTATACTCGATACTGATAAAAAAAATTAAAATTTTTTTGTTGGTCTGTCTATTTGTTCCGGGTAATCTACGAAACGGCTGAACCGATTTTGATGGGTATTGCAATGGCACATAGCTGAAATAACATTGGATGATATAGGTTTATTTTAGGCTAGCTATTACCCGCGACTTAGTCCGCATGAAATTTAGCAAAAATATGTTGTTCACTGTAAACATGTGCGCGAGGCGTACGCTGTACTGGACTCCAAGAATAAATATAATTGAAATTCGTATATTTGTGTATATATATTATATATGTATGTAATTGGAATTATATTACCTTTTTGGTCATTTTGTTTTAATTACCGCGCTTGCGTCTACACAAGACAGTAACCATAGCAACGTATAAGTATATTGCATCGAGTTCAATGAACACGGTCAAATATTAAATTCTGCTTACAGGCAGATAGATATAAAGCTTTATATATTGATTTATATTAATGCAAGATTTCAACTCATTCTGTATTTTTAATTAGAAAAATAATTCTCAATTTGTTTACAATTCAACATTATAATTAATAGTAATTTTGCACATAGTAAAGGTCGTTCTAATAAGATCTTAGACTATCAAAATCAAAATCAAAAATACTTTATTCAGTTTAGGCCCTAATAAGGCACTTATGAACGTCAAAGACTACCACCGGTTCGGAAAACTACCCAGTCATCGAGAAGAACCGGCAAGAATCTCGATCGGGTACATTTTTTTAACATATATTTCCAATACATCATACAATAGCTTTTAGTGGATGCAGAGAGGAGTCAATTCCAGACATCAATATCATTCACATACTGATCCACTCTATAATATCCTTTTGACACTAAAACACGTTTGACGAGGCGCTTAAATTTACAGTCCAGCAAATCGGTAACATGCTTTGGGACTTTATTGTAGAAGCTAACACTATTACCTAAAAAACTATTACTGGTTTTGCTAAGTCTGAAACATGGGACCACCAGTTTATTACAGTTTCTAGTACGTATAGACTATAAACGTATTACGTTAAGAGTTCCTTAATGCAATGTCTTGTGAAACTGACTAGTGATTATTTTTTGTATAGTCACAAAACCTTAATTATATTGATTGACTGGAATAACATTTTTAAGTTATTTCTTCATTAGTTCCTTAAACAGTGTAAGTGAGCACTGAGGTAATTAATTATATGGTGAGTTAAAGTTCCAAATATGTTGCTAATAGTAAATCTTTTTTTTTTTTTCGAACTGACTACGCTAATGACCTAGCAAGGTCTTAATAGCTTCACCGGACTACTAAGGCGAGCGCTTAAGGCACTCAGCCGATTTTATTTGACAACTACCTCAAGGGCGCACGGCACACCTCGGCTTGGGCTGTTGACTGATACATGCAATTCGCGACCTATCTGAGCTTTTATTTTGTTTTGCCTAAGCTAAGCTAACTATTCATACATATATGAGTTGTTGAATTATATGTGTGTACCAGGCGTACATACCTCAACAACTCTTATATATATTTCGTATCGGATAATTTTCTAAACTACTTCACTTTGATAAGGGAAAAAATAAAACCCTTCCACTTGCATGTGTAAGCGTGTATGCGTGCACGTGTGTGGAGATGATATGTGTAATATTGTCGCAGTGATGTAAGATTTTGTGTCACTGTATCGCGCGAGGAGCGCATTCAAGGGCTCCACGCCGAGGGAACGCACCTAGGCTTGAGCCGCTGCCGAGGGGGGGCTAATCTGGTGTGCGGGAGCGAAATTGACCCCCAGACCACGGCGGCGTGATCTGTGGTTACGCGGACGTGGGCGTGAGCACGGTCTGCTTGGAGAGACAGGCTGGTACTGATCGTTCACTGCCTTTATTTCATCAGGAGTGTCGGTAAAAATATGTCGCGGACGTCTTTTATAATGTGCAGCGTTAGGTACGGGTTCGTATTTTGCGGCGGATACCACTAACGGACTGGGGTGATTCACGGCTTTTTCAAAATAACTAATCGTAAGTGAATTTACGTACGCCCAGATAGATGCCATCTCTAGGTCCCTATGGAGATCGACTCTCCAGACGTACCACGGGGCACCGGTAAATTTACGTAAAACGCGGTTTTGAAGAATCTGCAACTTATGAAAATTATCTTTCGACATATGCGCAAAAACGGGACAACTATATGTCATAATAGGACATATAGTTAATGGATAACATGTCTTATACAAAGTGAGCTTGTGTCTGAGGGACATTTTACTCTTATAACAAAGCAAAGGATGGAAACGACCCAAGACCATAGCGGCTTTGTTTCGCACTCTATCTATATGTGACTCGAACTTTAAATGTTTATCTAATGTAACACCGAGATATTTGACCTCGCCGGCCCAAGGTATATCGGTTTCGTATAGCCTGATGGGCTGAAGGTTACTAGCGCGTCGCTTTGGATCGAAGAGTATCGCGGCACTCTTCTCAGGATTAACTTCTATGTAATTGTAAATCTCATTTGACACATTGTTAGTATTTATATATCTAATGTATACGGTACATATTACTGTAGGTGGCGTACGTATCGTACTTACAATATTGTTTTTTAAAGAGCATTTCTGTAACTGTACATGTTCTCACATTTTATATTTGTTTAATACAATTTAAAAAAAGCATGCGAAGCCGCAGGTAAAAACTAGTTTTGGAATAATTATGACACACTGAGTTGGAATTAATATAAATTTAAGAAATTGCTATTAGTACAAAATGTTCCACAGAAAATTCCAGTGGATTCGTGACAGTAAGCGGCATAGATCGTCTACTGTTACGTACTAGAACTGTTGATAAAATAGCAATATTTTTTATTTTAAAATATCGATATTAATTAGTAATATTTTTTGTTCGATATATCGATAGTTTGATACCAAAATTTGGATATCGGCGGTCGATATCTTTTGTTATATACATCCTCATCTTCTTATACCGCTTAGGTTGAGTCGATACATTATGTTTTCCTTTCTACTCTACTCTGTCAGATATCATCTCAAAATTCACACCTTTAAAACACATGTCATTTTTCACACTCTTTATCCATACCTTTTTCGATCTCTTCTACCCTTATATCTGTCCACTTTCATACCTAAAACTATGCTAGTTATATATCTATGACATGCCTATATCATGCTAACCTATATCTCCTCAACTTCTCTGTCACTGGTGATATTTTCAAACTTTATCTGATGTATACATTTTTATTCTATCAATTCTAGTTACATCACACATCTTATCTATCGCATCTTTGCCGCGTACAGTCATTTCTCATCCGTTTCTTTTGTAACCCAGTACTCAGATGCATGCAGTATGACTGGTCTTATAATAGATTTATACACCTACCCTTGAGTTTCAAGGGCATTCGTGGATAGCAATATACCCTAAACATCTTTCGCCATTTCGTGCATCCTGGGTTTATCCTATTCCTCTCGTCGTTGTCTACGCTGCCGTCGTTTTGAATCAACGAACCGACGGACCGGAATTAGAGGCAGGCTGGTAATAGTAATTTTATACTACTAGTATAAAATATAGTTTAGTAATTATATACTAAGATTACTAGTAGTGAAACAGCTGAACATGTAAAGTAACGAGTGTTTAAAAAAAATCTTACTGAAAAATATTTCTCGTCATCAGCCTGTAAGACATTGCAGGGTCTCTTCCCGAAAGAAGGTATAGGCATAATCACCACACTTTTTCAAACTCTGAGAAATCCACAGTTGTATGTTTTCCTACATATAGTAGTACTACAAGAACATTTCTCAGGTTCAGGTTTCCTTACGATGTTTTCCCTCACCGTCAATCGATCGTGTTACCAATTTAAATTACTAAATGTAAGGGAATTTTGAAAAAATCGTTGGTACACGCCGAGTGTTCGAACCTGCATACATTGAAATTATATTCCAACGGACAAACCAGTAGACCACCACTACTTAAAAAATTTGATATCTATACTAAAATATGATAATAATTAATCGATAGAACATTGAAAATTAAGATATTTTGAATGAAAACGTATGTGCTCAACAGCCCTAACTAAATAAAGGGTACTACCACTAGTCGCTACGTTATGGGCCTATGGCACAGTATCCTTACTGGACGGCTTTCGTACAAAGAAAATACAGTACTGCCAACGTGGTAGATTTGATACTAAAAACTTTAGAACTTACTATTTTTTCACTTATTGTAGAGGAGAAGAACTATGAAATATTGTGTAATTTTTTTCAACTTTATTATTGTTGAAGTTATACGTCTTTAGGCGCGTTATGAAAAAAATGATGAGAGTGAAATTTTAAGATGCGCGCGCATCTGTGACACAAAATTAACAGTATGAAGCTGTCTGCAAACCGGCACTCTGAAGTTAGCTATAGTCAACATTTTGTTTCTTTGTATCTTCTTTGTATTAAAACTTTCAATGTATTAAACACCTTTTCCGAAGTTATACTGTCATTCTTGACGGCGCGTTATGAAAAAATGATGAGAGTGAAATTTTAATTTTTGTGACACAAAATTAACAGTATGAAGCTGTTTCTGCTTAACCGCTCTATTAAGTCTCGAAAAACAAGCTACCAACAAAATAGAAATTGAACCTCGATATTAGAAATTCGCGCATGTTGGTACGCTCTAGTCGTTTTGGCCTTTTTTTTTCTCAGTATCCTTACTGGTCGGTTTTTTCGTACAAACGACAAAATACATTAAGGCGAACGAGGTAAAATTTATACTGAAAACTTTAGAACTTGTTATTTTTTTACTTATTGCTAAAGAAGAAGAACTATCAAACGCTGTGTACATTAGTACACACACACTTTATTATTATTATATTACTTTTTCAATCAACCAATTAACTACTCATTTATAACTATGGTTATGTTGTCTATCGACGAAGTTTTTAGTTCTGTATTACATATTTAGCAAATTGATAATCTGTGTTGATAATATTGACAGTTGTCAAGTTATTGTTTCGTTTTTGTGCGATGGTTTGTTGTGATTGCGAAATATTTATACGTCCGAGCACTAAACACAACTAGTTAGGAATTTCAAGATTTCCATAAAACTTTAATTATGTCTTTCTTTAAGACTGTGACTTCAGGATTAACACTACGAAGTAGGGATTCTATAATAAAAGAGGCATTGATAAAGAATTTGTCCGAGTGCGTAAAAGACATACAATACAACAATCAGTTTGAAGAAAATTTCCAGAGCGTTTTAGGTTCAACTGATTCTACCAACACATTATGCATAGCACTAGAAGCGATGTTCCTTCATGGAATAAAAGATACATTTTTAAAAAAAGCTAAGTATGCTATCGCTGGTGATTCCGAAAATCAACCCCAACCTAATTTTTGGCCACTAATACTTGTTTTATCACACAGACAAAATATTGACCAAATATCCTCCTTACCACAAATCAATACAGAGATAGGTCAATGCCGGGCTTGGATAAGAATTGCTCTAAATGAATGTCTCCTTTCTTCATATATGTCGACGTTGTTGAAGAACATATCTGCTGTAAAACCATTTTACAATAAAAGCGCATTTGTCTGTGATGCTGAGATTCTCGAATTGGCACAGAAACTTATAGAGGGTATAGAAACATGTATCCATTTTAATTTACCTATAAATTCAAGTTTATTGAATTATTGGTCAGATCAGGTACTCATGTTGACTGGTATTTGGCTGCCAAAAATGCGACCTGCTCCTATATGTACTGCATTGGATGTTGTCAGTACTATAACTGATGAAGTTAAGCCTAAGTTGACTTCATCACCAAAACACCAATCTTACATAACAGAATTGAGCCCAACATTTCCCTTTAATGAAGATGAGGCTTTAGAATTAATTTTAAATGATACAAAGTGTATAACAATTAACCCTAAAGATGGAGATGTAAAAGATGAAAAGAGAAAAGAAGAGGTATGTGAAGTTATTAATACAAATGAAATAATGTCAAATGATGTCTCCATTCCATTAGATATTGAGAAACCATCTACAAGTCAAGAACTAGATAACACAAATCTACCATCTCCATCATCAGTCAATTTAGATGATTTTGTAACACCTGGGGATATTGTTGTTACTGGCAACTCACTGTGTGGAAAAGGATGGTCTACTGATAATAATGATGAGATGAATACATCTATAAACTCTAATTCATCTCATGGCAGCAGTATGATTAAAACACCAGAACTTAAAAGTTTATCTTCCCTAGTCGATCATTCTAATGCTTTTGAAGCATACTCAAACACTCCTAATTTAAGGGATATTATGAAAGACATTCAACAGGAATTGAAGTTATCAACAGAAGACAATGATGAATGTGGTCTACAAATTCCAGCTGTTACTGCAGAAGACCCAATGCTCTCTGGTCTTGATTTTGAAGTAGTTCCTAGTTCAATGACTGGGTCATTTACAATTGAGGAATTACAGAAGATGATTAGACAATTGGGAAAGCTTTCTAGAGAACAAGGGCTTGACTATCAAAATTACCAATGCAAAGGTTGTCAAGATTTATTAGGTAGCACTATATCTAAAGCAAAAGTCTGTGCATACACTGGAGAGTATTATTGCGCAAATTGTATGGATCCAAATGTTTTCATTATTCCAGCTCGTGTTGTACATAACTGGGATTTTAAGAGATATCCAGTATCGAAGAAGTCAGCTCTGTTCTTATTAGAATTTCAACATCATCCTTGGATAAACATGAAAAAATTGAATCCAAAGATTTATTGTGGTGTCTGTGACATGGCCCAACTTCAAGAATTGAGAATACAACTTAATTTCTTACGAGCATACATATTTACATGTAGAGAACCTGTTATTGAAGAGTTGCAAAAAAGAGTTTGGCCAAGAGAATACTTGTATGAACATGTTCATCTTTACACAATATCAGATTTAGCTCAAATTCAAAATGGTTCTTTTGCTCTTCAATTGGAAAAAGTAGTAAACTTTGCTAAATCCCATGTTATTGATTGCTGGCTTTGCAGCCAAAAGGGGTTCATTTGTGAGGTCTGTAGAGACCCTAAAATTTTGTATCCATTTGAAACATCTACAACATACAGGTGTGACGAATGCTCTAGTGTGTTCCATGCTAAATGTCTCAATGTAAATATACCATGCCCTAAATGCAAAAGAAGACAAAATCGTACAAATGAGACTTCTCTGGTAGATGCCCTACAATCTCGTTTTAATAAGTGATTAATGGTAAACAAATTTATTATGTTGAAAGCATGTTATTTATAACACAAATTAAGAGGGAAATCATCAGTAAATTGTATAAGTTATGATGTCTGTGGAATTTCAAGATAAACAGTGAGAGACGAGACGAACTTCTTAGCCTTCCATGGATTCACCGTGCGGGTGCCGGGTCCATCGTGTGGCAGAGGGAGAAACTCAGAGCAGTTCCCAGGACTTGCGACCCAGGTGTAGGTTTAAGGAGGCCCCCTTTGAGATGCGCATCAACGCTCACCTTCACTGCTCGAGTTTCCCGCCCTGCCTAGCCAAATTTGGTAGGAACCTGTTAGTGCAGCCTTTGATACTCGTTCTAAAATAGAACTTACTGCAGTTCTCGACAGGCCAAGGTCCTTCAGAAGGTTGTAGAGAGATTTTGCTGGTATACCTCTCGCTCCTACTTCTACCGCGTATAACTTAACTTAAAAAATTTAAATAAATTATGTACATATGAAGGCATCTCTACATCTTTATCACTATATATATTGGTAAAGATTTCGGTAGCAATTTATAAAGTGGAACTCTTTGTTGTTTGATCTGGACTATAGTGCGGACATGCAAACAATAGATAGATGTAGTCTTTCTTTATATTTTACTCTCGCTAAATTGTGGCAAATGAAAGTTTGAAGGTCATAAAAAATTATCAATCCATTGTCACCAAGTTTGAGTCTCAGCCTGTACTATGTACTTATTTGCAATTAGTGTTAATTTGCTAATTCCAATTTAATTAATGGCACTATTGGCTGACAATAAAGGAAAACCTGTTGAGGAAATCTGAATATTAAAAAACATTATTTATTATATTGCTGTTAGGAATGCCCAGTATATTAGCACTATCATGGTGACAAAACCTAGAATTTTGTCAAATCTCTTGTCTAGAAATGGGGCATTTGTAGGCTGCTATTATATCATATAATTATTTTACCTCATTTGCTAATCTCCTATTGTTAAAGTTTTTACACATGTAAACTATAGTTTTATTGTATTTCTGAATTATTGCAGAATAATTTTAATTGCATAAATGACTAAAAACTTTTCTATTAACATAACGTGGAAAGTTTAATTACTTTAACATAAAGCAATTATCTGGGTAGTTGTAAATTTTTTACATGTAGCTATTACGTGATTATACAAATATTCATTGGTACAAAATATGAAATTCATAGAGGAGGCCAGTAGGAAAAACATAATAATTATGAATGGTAATAAGTAATTACTTATGAATGATCCAATGTAATAAAAAAAATACATTTGTGGTTGAATGAAGAGTTAATTCATAAATTATATTATATCAGGAGATATGTATGCATATACTTATCTAACATTTTTAAGGGGCCTAAAACTCGGGGATAGTAAAGTTGGTGTATTAGTTTGATATTCTAAATTTAGGTTCTTATAGAATTTCTACTTTTAGTATGGTTCTGGTCATATTACTTAAAGGAATAAAGAAGTTATCCTTATGGGGCGACATTTTTAGGTATTGCTGTGATGTTGTGAAACTTTTATTTTTATCGTAAATACGCATACAAAGGCGACTTGTTTTGTTACAAGAATTTATAGTTATTTTACTAACATTATTTTAAATATATAAAAAGTTTCTAATAGTGGCAACTTCTCCAGATTAGTACTGTTGTTGGAATTACCAAATATTAGTTCTTTATTTATATTCTGGTACTTTATTAATATTTTAATTCCATGCCGATTTGTCACTTGACGTAACTTTTAAATGGTCATTACAGTAATACAAAACTTTAATAAAATGATATATTTTTTTAATTTACTTTCAAGATTGATACTAGGTACCTTGTCCCCTGATCAATATTGTTATCTGTGTTTCACATATTACTATAACGATATCTTTTACGTAAGTGTATATAATAATAATCATGCAAAAATATGTTTACAGTTATACTGTTCCTTTATATAAGAAGTTACAAAATGTACATATAAATTATTATTTCATTGAACATATCTGTACTAGTAGTTTATATTTTGTTGTTGAACAAAACCGAGATAAGAATGTGTATCTTATATGTAATAAATGTTGTATTATATGTTTCTAGTTATTTTTTAAGTTTATGTAATCTGTAATGTGAAGTTTATTATTTGTTAATAGTTCATTATAATATTTACATTTCTTTTTTTAATTCTCAGTAAGAGTATTTTTAAATGTTATTCAAACTTTTTTATATTAGGTCTTTATCTATGAAATTGCCGTTTTGTATGAAAAAATTTAAACAATTTTTTTAAATGTATTTTATATTTGTATTAATCGAAGTAATCACCCATGCAATCAATGCATCTTTGCCAACGCATTGGCAGTTTATTGATGCCCTTCTTAAAGAAATCAGCTGGACGGGAGGCAACAAATTCTTCAAAGGCATTTTGTACTGCCTCTCGGGTATTGAATTTTTTTCCCGCCAAGGAGTTACCCAAATTCTGAAAAAAGTAGTCTGTAGGCGCAAGGTCTGGTGAGTAGGGCAGATGACGGAGAACTTCCAACCTCAGTTCTTGCAACTTGGAGACCGTCTGCTGTGCAGTATGAGGTCGCGCGTTGTCGTGCAGGAGCAGCGGAGACGAGCGATTGACCAATGCTTGTTGGAGATGTGCCAGCTTCTCCATAATTGTGTTCAGTTCTTCACAGTACACATCTGCAGTAATGCTCACCCCGTTTGGTAAGAAGCTGTGATGAATCACACCGGCGCTAGACCACCAAACAGTGACCAATCCATTTTTCATCGCAGGTAACAATGCGGTTCAAAATTCCTTCATTTGTGTGTCTGTTGAGCAGTGCAAGGCACGTCTCAACGCGTACTTCGTGCAGGCGATCATTGAGTTCGTGGGGCACCCATTTGTCAAGCTTTTTTACCTCGCCAATTTGACGCAAATGGACCAATATTGTTTTGACGCTAACGTCGAAAGCTGCTGCTAATTCAGCCGTAGATTGTGTATCATCAGCTTCCACAATCGCCTTTAATTCGTCATTGTCGACCAAAGTCTTCGAACGACCGCGAGGTTCATTTTTCAGGTCGAAATTCCCAGAACGGAAACGAGCAAACCAATAACAGGTGGTGCGTTGGTTTGTAGTGTTAGCTCCGTAAACGTCGTTGATGTTGCGTGCCGCTTGTGCCGCGTTGCTGCCACGACGGTACTCATATTCCATAATTACTCGAATTTTTAACGTATCCATGATGACAAAAAAGATTGAAATGCGATGAAAATGTGATACTAATCAATAAACAAATGACTACTATTGGAAAATGAATTCCATGTTTTTAAAATAAAATTAATTTGAAATTAGAATTCTTAGCCAAACAAAAATTATTTTGATTTGAAATGGCCAGTACTGCAGAACGGCAATTTTCTAGGTAAAGACCTATTATATTGTATATAACAGTGGCATATGAATATTAGTTATAAACTAATTATAATTTTGTTCTTAGAATATAATTATTCTATTGGAATATGTGATGTGTATTTTAAATAACAATAAAAAACAAAATAACATAAATACCGTTAATCGTTTAATAATCTTTTTATTCCATATTAAATACTTATAATAATATACAGCATACATATACATGGTTATCTTGTTGTTTCGATATTTAAAATATCACTTAAATAGCTATCAGCGTCTTTATTTTTGTTTATAGGTTTTTTATGTTTCGCTGAATAATTATTCTGACTTAAATTATCGTGATCATCTAAATAATTATGTTCATCGACGGAGAATTCCTCAAAGCATTGGTTCAATAATTTGTCGGGTTCGTCCTGTTTATTTTTATTTTTCCTTTTTGCTTGGTAACTGAGGGAGTCCTTATCAAAGTCTAAAGGCACGATACCAAGATCTCCGCTGTAACGATTTTTGGCCACTTGCAGATATTTCTTTCCACGGACAGCCGTTAACCGTTTGTCCTAAAATAAACAAAAAAAAAAACAACATGTATCATTAAACCTGGGGATTATTTATAGACATAAATAAAAACTTTAAACAACCACCATCTATACAAAAAATAGGGGCCTCCACATAACTTTTAATTGTATGAACGGAATAAGTCACCTGAATTATGAGGACATTATCGGCTTCCTGAGAGGCTTTTGCACTCCCAAAGATGGAACTTGTGGAAAGATCTTCTGATTCGCGTTCCTGTAAATTATTATTAATATTAAGCTCACAATTGCAAATGCAGATCTATTCAAAGTCCTAACCAATATTATAAATATGAAATTAAGTTTGTTTGTTTGTTACGCGGTCACGTTTTTAATGAATCAGCCGATCATTATGAAATTTTGCATATACGTTTTCAGGGGCATAGTGTAATTAGTTCGTAAAAAAAACAGGGCACCTTTCAATCAGAAAAATTACACAGTTTCTGAGGGATCAAATCTACATTAACGAAAGCGAAACCGTGAGCGAAAGTTAGTATTACATATGCTTAAAATGCTGAAAAAAAAACCTTTCTGGGATGCATGACGAGGGTAACATGGCAATGGCGTGCAGTGGCGAAGGTACGGAAGGCTGCGATGACGGAGTCCTGGCGGTGGTAGCGGTCGCCGTCGCGCTCCTCGCCTAAGCCCAGCATGAACTGTACGTTGTCCACCACTACGTGAGCGATGTCGTGCATGTACCGTGCGTGTTCTACTGCCTGGATGACGGAATTTAGTAACATTTACCGAATACATCATATACTACCTGAAACCCGCGACCCCGCCTGTGTTGTTTGTTATCAAGAATGGTTAAGATTCACAATCGGACCCGTTAGGTGGCGCTGCGGTTGGCTTTTTTATTATCAAGGCAGGACAACGTATTCGCTAATTTAAATTACAAACACTATCGGCTAACGGTGAAGTAAGGAAACCTACAACTGATAAGTGTCCTTGAAGTAACACCGATGTGGAAAAATATAGAACTGTGGATTTCTCCAAGTTCGACCTTTCTCCGAGTTAATTTAGTTTTATGTGAACTACTGTTAGTCTAATGGTCGAAATTTGACCATAAATCAATTATATATATTTTTAAATATTATTTTCAAGTTATTACGTTTTTTTGCTAAAGAGTGTACAAATATTGTTGATTAGTAAACATAAAGATCGTGAAGTATGACCAATATATCATTATTACATAGTATAAAACAAAGTACCCAACCGCGTCTGTCTGTCTGTTGGCGATAGACTCAAAAACTACTGAACGGATTTTCATGCGGTTTTGACCAGTGGATAAAGTGATTAATGAGGAACGTTTTAGTATATAATTTGTCAAGGTTTTTTTTATAATCAGGGCGGGACAACGTCTGCCGGGCCCGCTAGTATTTATTATAAATAAAGGCTTGTCAATTGTAGGGAAAAAATATTTCCTTTTTTTTGATAAGGCTCGTCAGTAGCTACTAGACAAAATATAAATAAAGAAAATATGGGTTTAATAACAGACTAGCTGTGCACGCGACTCCTTCCGCCTGGAAGTTAATGTAAAAAACAGTGACTAATAAAATCATCTAAATGTATTAAGTCCATTTATTTCTTTACTTGTCACGGAACCACAGTATAAAAATATAAGTATAAAATAAATATTATATTCACCTCCATGACAACTTTGATTGGTTGTTGTCCATGAAACGCTAGATAGTAAATCGGTAATTTCTGGAACTCGTCCGCATACTTGTGAAAGTCTTGTAAATGGTTTTCGAGCGACACCCCGGAGAATTGATGCAACATGGTGCGCGCGAGCCGGGAGTTTCTTATTTCAAAACTTCCCCATAACGTATTTACCTGAGTATATTTACAGATTACAGAGAATCACGAATTTCTCGAACGAAGGAAAAAAAATGAAGAAAAGATAGTAGTCTCACTAATCCGGCAATATTGTGAACCAGGGGGTGTCAGATTATTGAATTGTGTAGAAAGAGTGTATACAATTTTTGGAGGTACTAGGTATATTGATACCGGTGCACGGAACGAAAGTAGGGGGTTACACATATCACTTCCACACATGTGCACGCATACACGTTTACCCATGAAAGTGGAAGGGTTTTACTTTTTTTTCCCTTATCGAACTGAAATAGTTCAGAAATTTTCCGATACGAAATACACATAAAGAGTTGTTGAGACATGCATGCCTGGTACACATATATGTTTCAACAACTCGTATATGTATGAATAGTTTAGCTTAACTTAGGTTAGCTAAGATAGGTCGCGAATTGCATGAATCAGGCAACAGCCAAGCCGAGGTGTGCCGTGCACCCTTGAGCTAGTTGCCCAAACAAAAATCGGCTGAGTGCCTTAAGCGCTCGCCTTAGTAGTCCGGTGAAGCTGGTAAGACCTTGCTAGGTCAATAGCGTAGTCAGTTCGAGAAAAAAAAAACGAAAGTAGGGAGGGGTGAGGGAAGCATGAACGTAGGATGTCGGATTATTGGACGTATCGGACTACTGGAGTGCCGGATTAGAGAGACTCTAAAGTAACTAATTGGTGTCCGCTTATTAGGATACTGTGTCGACCAATGTCAATCCGAAGCTGGCTATGAACGGGATCTTTAGTTAAGGCATAAACCAAGTCGAGTGCATATATAGATGTGTTCTGACAGCCGCACTTGATAACCACTCCTCCAGGTTTAACGTATCACCATCTTTCACCAAGACGTGTAGCTACCGCCGTATTATAGATACAGGGCACCCAAGTTACTAAGGCTTCGAGGTGTATAAAAATTCTTAAATATTCCCTACAATTTCAGCAATATACTCTGAATAAATGCAAATATGAAGAGATAATGTGTAGGTCCTAATGATTTTTAGCTCATATGTCGTGGAGTACACATCTCCCCAAGATAGTCTGATAATTCGACCTCCCTTAAAATCACGTAAGACACTGCAGTTCTACTATATTATCATTTAATATCGTGTGACACTATGGTCATATACTAAAACGTTGTACGTAGTAGTTCTGAGAATAAATTAAATTCACTATTTCATTTGGAAATTATAGATAGTCCTTTGTTATCAGTGCATTTTTATTAACATGTATAATATACACTCGTTATCATTTTAGAGATTGATAAATTGTAAAAGGGGTCATGTGGATATATGTATTATATACTCTACACTGTTATTGACATGAGCATCAAATAACCAACACGTGTGCTGTATGCAAATAATATAACTATTAGAATTAAATTTGTTGCACATAATAAAGATTGTATGGATATTATACTTTCTAGATATCATACCATTATTAAATTTTCATTAAGTATAAAAAATGCTCTATAACTTAATGTACAAATAAAGTGGCTGATTTTAGAAACTTAATAAATGTAAGCAGTTTATTTAATTCAATGTTCTACAAAGCAAAAACAATCTTTATTTTTAACAATCATGTTAGTTAAGTTATAAAATAGAATGGAACTGTTATTTTATATATAAAATCTTTTATCGAATGCAAGATGTTTGCTTAAGTCACAAGGCTTAATTTTCGCATAAGACTGAGAAAAAAGTAGTCGATCCTTTGATACATCTTTATAAATTGCGCCATATGACAATTTATAAATAAATGAATGTTATCTACACACAATAACATAATTAAAGTTATCTATTAAATAAGCTGGAGTAATAGTAAAAGTAGAAGAAAATTCTACACATATATCACAGGATTATACACATATAGGTTACTTAAAAAGTCTAAAATGCGATGTTAAATATAGAGTTAAAAGACTTTACTATGATAACATTAAAATATCAAACATTTACAGTTGACAATGTAATACGAAGAATTAATGGCTAGATGGCGTTTTAAACAAATCTGTCAATTGCGTTATTACATGTATAATTGATGGTAACCTTAATCGTGTCATTAGATGCTTTATTTCAAAATAGTAACTTCGTCCCCAACGTTTGTTAATCTTTTCTACTAGGAACTTTCATATATATATATATGATTAGTTTTTACCGATTTCAAAAAGAAGGAAGTTTTTAACTCGGTTGTCTTTTTTTAACTTGCTTCATAATTTGGCCATTTCAAACTGATTGGGAAAAATCTTTTGTTATTTGAAAGAAGATGTTTTATAGGTTATCACATTTTAATTTCATTGGCATTGGACCTTGGATTTCGGAGATACAGGGAACTACTCAAAGTCGAATAGGAGATATTTATTGATCGAGATATTGGTAGGTTTATGACAATCCAATGCTACGTACCTACGTAAATAGAGTCAATAACGTTTTAGTGTCTTTTTTTATAGATTCTATTTATTTATTATATAATTTAATGATTATTATCTTAAATTTACAATGATATAAATAACTTACGCCCTGTTGAGCAAGGTCCAATGATAACTCGGCGCATAGCGTGGTCTTGCCGCAACCTGTAGGTCCTGTGATGACTGTCAACTCGCCTCGCCGGTGACCGCCCAATAGTCGAGTGAGTGCCGGAAACCTACGCCATTTCACGCCTCGCACCTATCATTGGAAAATACTAAACATTTAAACTATGTGGACAATCATCATCATCAGCCTGTATGGGACCCACTGCAGGGCCATAAGCCTCTTCCCGAAGGAAGGTACGGGCATAATCACCACGCCAGCCCACGATGTATAGGTGATTTCAAACTGAGAAATCCACCGTTCTATATTTTTCCCACATACAGTAATACTACAAGAACATTTCTCAGGTTCAAGTTTCCTCACGATGTTTTCCTTCACCGTCAGCCAATAGTGTTACCAATTTATGTGGACAATACAATTACCTAAGTTGCCTATTTCCATTTATATATAGCAAAAAACTAGTTGATCCCCGCGACTTCATCTACGTTGTTTATTATCCCAATTGTTTTGTTATATCTCAAAGGGATTAGGCAGTGTTTTTGGCGGAAGCTCCCAGGTAGCTTGACTTTTTCCGACACGTCCAACATTTATCCGACATTAGATTTCAACCAATATACAAAAAATATTGACAAAATATACTTAGTCTTAGCCTTCCTCGTGCATCACTCTATCTATTATGAAAACCGCATAAAAATCCGCTTGGTAGTTTTGTGTTTACCGTGAACAGACAGACAGACAGACGTGGCGGAGGACTTTGTTTTCCAATATGTAGTCGTAGCTACATAAGAATAGTGTTTCTAAGAAATTAACTTTAAGATAGATTAATTTAAAGAGCGAGAAAAAATCATGATTAATATCGTTTTATTGTTTTTTATGAAAATTTTCTTTAACAATAGGCAGTATAGGAACAAATAGTGCTCGTTCGAAATTAATTATAACAAAGTTTAAAACAAACAAACAAACATTATTATAACAAACCGTATATGTATCTATTGCAAATCACCTTGTCGACGTTAGTTAGTTCAGCGTAAACGTCGTCTCTGAGCGCTGCAAAAGTCGTTATAGATCGATGTGCGGCCGGCTTAGCTTCTGATACCAAAGTCTTAAGTGATAAGTTTGCATTCGCGGCTTCTGTCGCCGTTACTAGTCCATCTGTGGGCCTATTTTAATTTTAATAATTGGGATTACTCAATTGGTTATCTGAATAGTTTGAAACCGTACCGTTCACAAGATTGTAATAAAATATCTCTAGTTTTATCTCCATTGCCTGATATAACAGCAGCAGAAAGACAAAATTAACTTAATATTGAAAGTGATTTCATAATGATTGTATTTGCACTTGTAACAATGTATATGAGTGTAATTCTTTATATTTTAAACTTTAATGGCGTTATGTCTAGAACAATGCTGTGAAGATTAGGATGACCAATTATGTGAACGATAAAATATAGATTTACAGAGTAATTCCACTGCAATTTTACAACAACAATTACATTAATTTATGCAAAAAATTATCCATATAAAATTTTATACCTTACTAGCAGGCCCGACAGACGTTGTCCCGCCCTGATTACAAAATATCCCTGATGAATTATATACCAAAACGTTCCTCGTGAATCACTTTATCCACTGGTGAAAACCGCATGAAGATCCGTTCAGTAGTTTTTGAGTTTATCGCGAACAGACAGACAGACAGACGCGGTAGGGGACTTTGTTTTATACTGTGTAATGATAGTCATTGATAGATATACAAAAACTCAAGATGCACACTTAACGTCTCACAGCCGGCACACAAAAATGAGTGCATAATTTTGGATTATGCGCTCATATCAAATAGTCTCGCGTCGCTTGCGTCCTTGTAAAAACAACTTTAAATCATTTAGGTCAGGTTGTATTTGCAAAATCATAAGTTTATGGCATAACTACAACCACGGAGGTGGTAGAGCCACGCTGAAGCTACTACTGGTTTCTGCATGAATGGGTCGGCTCGCCCGGGGTACCACCACCCGACCCACAGAAAACCGACATGAAGTAACATTGTTTGCATTGTTGCGATTCGTCCAGTCAGTGAGAGCGCCGGAGGCCCATCTCCTCCTCGCCCCTCCCCATCCCCCACTCCTCGCTCCCCCCAAACACAGGCTGGCAAGCACTTGTAACTCCCCTAGTGTTGCTAGTGTCTATGGACGGCGGTGATCACTTACCATCAGATGACCCGTTTGTTCGTTTGCCTCCTATAATATATAAAAAAAAATCGTATGTATATTGACGAGTTTTAGCGGTCGGTTTTGAGCGGTATTTTTATTCGAGACTGTGTGTCTTGGGTTTTTATATGTCAATGCTTAGTACATAACAAATCATTGCAAAGTTTGAATCTACTTCGTATTAGCTGCCTGTTTCACTTAAGTCCACAATGTAATCAACTTCTGTGTCAAATTTCAATAAGTGCAGCCCAATTGAAGAGATGATGGGTTTGTTGATAGTGTGTTGGGGTACCGTATGTCACATATGTTCCAAATTTTTGTGACTGAATCGAGGCTTTCAGTGAAGAAAAACATAGTAATGGAACCATAGTATGGTGGTAGGGCTTTTTCTAATCCCACCTGATTAACTACCACCCTCAACCTGAAAATCTATCGTCAAGGATTTATTGGTCTGTTTCAGCAGCTGCACTTGGGTCAGTCTCCATCCAGGTGTAGCGTATTTGAACATCTTAGATCACCTCGTCATTAACACCAGATGATATTATGATGAAACAATAAAACCGGTAAATTATAATAAAATAAAAAGTTGTCTAAGCGTGATTGATCGATTTTATTAAGTACTATATAGTACTTAATAAAATACCAGTTAATTTCGGCTATGGATAACACGCAGCGGAAGCTCTCAAAAGAAAAAAAAAACGATTTTGAAACATTCTTCACTCGTGCTCCGCTCCTATTGGTCTTAATGTGATGATAAAATAGCCTTTCTCGATAAATTATCTATCTAACACTGAAATAATTGTCAAAATCGGACCACTCGTTCCTGAGATAACGTGTTCAATTTACTAAAGAAACAAACCCTCCAGCTATTATAATATTAGTATAGATTACTACTCTTCTCTTATACTTAACTCGAGCCATCATGCAAATTACAATAACTTTTGATAGAGTGGACAGATTTGAATGAAACAAAGACTAAGTTACTCCTTAAGATATGCTTTATGATTTTCTTGTTGAGGTTTTATTCTGAACTCAGTACTTTAGCAGTGATGCGTGCACTTTACTTTAGCATTCATACAAACCGACATTGTTAAAAATGATTGACATGTATTTTATTACTTTTACCTAGACACCTGTGACAATTTTTTTCCCGAAAATCGAAAAAGTACAGACACATTAGATTTACATTCTTATTATATGTATAGATGTAGATAATTGATTATATACTCATAAGTTGTGTCTCATTTCATTAGTATCATCTTAGTCATTTTAGTATAACTTATTTATGATGATGGCTGTTCATTTTAGTCATTCATTACTTGGGTACAGAGCAATCAATTTGGCAAATTAATTCACGTTCCTTGGACACTGACAGATAAAATAATTGTATTCACCTAACAAAGAGACATCTTCCTTCACCGAGTTTTTCTGCAACAGAGCGCATGTTGTTCCAATCACCCCAAAGACATAACTTTTGGTAACCTTCTAATACAGGTAACACTACTGGTGGAAGACTACAATTACTCAACCATATATAAGTACCTGAAATCATAGAATTCTAGTTTAGATAACAAGTAAACATGAAAGATATTTAAATTTCCACAGTTAATTATCATGATAGTTTTCTTGAAAAATTAATGAGTGAATGTTGTTGGCGATGTCTCATTTAATTCGTTAGGACACTGTAATAATTGACATCAGTTTGAATCCTTCAACTAGCCATAATTTTTGTTGAAAAACACATGTTTTCAGAGCTTATTCTAGTGCCCGCTTACCTAGTTATGGGTGGTAACTAGTTGAAAGTCTGTCACCAAACATATAAGCAAACATCTATAGAGGTAAATTCCACTTTATCATTGAGCGTTGTGTGAAATTATGGTGAAACACTAAAATCCATAAAGTATAATACTACTTAATAAATTACAATGCAAGCAAATATATTGACAAGTAGCTTTTGCTTGAGGCTTCGCTCATGTTATTCATAAATTTGGTCTATTCCTAGAAAACACATTTTTTTTTTTCTGGAAGGTATTTAGTACCCCTGACAATGTATATGCAAAATTTTATGATCAGTTGTGTAGTTAAGGCATGAAAACGTAAGCAACAATCATACTCACTTTCGTATTTAAAACATTTGTTAAGATTTAAACAAAAAAAATGTTTTCCAAATACATACCAGGAACTTTTTGAGATGCTAAATGCAATACATCATGTATACTCGGTACTAGGATTGCAACATCACTACGGCTCACCTTCGGAGCCCGGCATGAGAATAGGCCAGCACTGTGCAGACCATAGCATTCGATTTTTTCTTCTTCCCCTGCTTGCACTTTACGATAACCGATTACTCTGTCTATAGAATTCTTCAATGGAAAATACAATATTGTGTGATCTGATGATACTCTTATTTCTAATAAAGCTTTCCCAGCTTCAGCAGAAAACTGCAAATATTATGAAACATTTATAATTTATAAACATAATAATTAGGGTCTGGTTCAATCAACCATAGCAAACATTTCAATTATCTGATATATTCAATGAAAAGAAAAACTATGTTTGAGAGCTTCTTTTTATTTGTATATTCTTAATACATTTTATGTTAATTTTTGCTTCTGTTTATAGAATTGAAAACAAGTATGTTTATATATTTCTTTTATTGAAATCACATCACATAGTTATTATTTATTGTTGTAGTTATAATTGAAGTGGCCTGTATTAAATTATTTTGAACTTTAAAGTAGTTTACATTTTTTATATATGACTAATCATTTAAAAATACAGTTCAGGTGCACTAGAGCTCAATATAGATATTATTTGCTTGGTATAGACATCTTATAATCTCTTGAGCGTGTGCAAAATAAATGATAACTAAGAAGTAGGCATAATTTTGGTACCCATAGTAACTGTAGAGTTATTTAGTAAAGGAAATTGATACATCTAATGATCCCAAAGTAAGATATATAAGTGAAGATATCGAAAAACTTACAGGAAACTCAAATAATTTAAATATATCCAAAAGTTCTGTGTCATTTAGTTTAGATAAAGGCATGCTATCATTTATTATTTGTTGCCAGTCTTTCTGAAACAGTTCTGCTTGCTCTTTACATTTCTCAATAAAATCTTTGATGGAAGCTTCAACCTTTGCCTTTTTAACCAACCTTTCCAGAATATTCCAATCTCCGTGAACATTGCACTTGGAACACAAAAAATAACCTAGAAAAGATATAAAGTTTTAAAAATAGAGTGCAAATATATATTGCTATTAAAAATTGAGACCTCTAAAGATTGTTATAAAAAAATAAATGTAGTTGTCAATAGTGATTAGCTCTAAATGAGGAGTCAAGTGGTATTTGAAATATAATTCAGCTTCACATGTATGTGTCAGCCCAATTTCTCTGCCTACTCAATAGATAGAGGCAAAGCCTATTAATATAGATTTTTTTATACGTATATACATATAAATTAATAAACTTCTGATAGTTTATAGTTAGTTCGTTAAAAAGGTTTAAGGTTATGTTTACATTTCCCTTACCGGTAGTTTTATTGATATAAACTTTACTTTCAGAACATTTTAGTTCACCAGAGCATATAGAACACTTTGTTGTAAGCGATGTAAACCCATCTTGAACCGCAAACCCCTTCTGTCTCAAAAGTTTGCGAATTTCTGTAACTGTTACTTTAGGTATATCATTTAGACCCACATTATGTATATATCTACGCTGATATTCAGGTTTTGTCAAATTTTTAATTGTCTTTGTTAATGTGATAAACCTCGTTATTTTTATGGAGTGCGACATTTTACTTATTTTATGCAGTATAAATTGTTACATCGCACACCGAAATTCGATACCATTTCTTATCAGTTTTGTTTTGATAACAGTAGTGCAGTGGTAAACAATGTTTCTGTTTTCTGTGATCTTTTCCATAGGTAAAAAAAAACTCAAAAAATTAAGAATTATTATTATTTGTTATTTTAAAAGTAAGTAGTAAATTGTAATTGATTAATATACCCTATTTAAAGCTTCTACTTAAATCAAATGTGTAAATGTCACACTTACAAATTATGAATGAAGATAATGACGAGTCCATAATATATATTTTAATATAGGTATTCTTTCTAACAATTCCATCCGTGCGTTTTTTTTATTAATATACGTTTGTTTATTATTATAGTCTTTTATTGTATTAGTAGATCAGACCAATAATTTTAAGCAAAAAGCTGTGCTTATAATAAATATCATTGGGTCAAGCTATCAGGTGTACATTATTAAATAATAAAATTATATTTAAAAAAAAAAATTTAAACTGTATTGCATAAACTAATCATTATTCCTAGGCAGTGTGTAATAAACTATTGGAGAAATAATTATTCTGTTGTTGATTATCCATTACTATTATTAATAATGGTGATGGGAGTTTTTGTCAGCTGCCTGGCATGCGCTGGCTTTTATTTTTCAATTAATACCTAAGCTCCCTTGTAAACACTATTTTCCTTATTGCTATAATGTATCATCTATGGGAGCTGTGAAGTAAACTGTGGCGGACTATGGCGTTCTTAAACTAACTGTATCACCGTAGCTAAATTGGTTGTGGGCTAATTTAAAGCTAATTATATTAATAAACTAGCGCGCCCGGCAGACGTTGTCCCACCCTGATTATGAAAAATTCTTGTTAAATTATGTACTAAAACGTTCCTCATGAATCACCCTATCCACTGGTGAAAACCGCATGAAAATCCGTTCCGTAGTTTTTGAGTTTATCGCGAACAGACAGACAGACGCGGTTGGGGACTTTGTTTTATACTATGTAATGATATGTCCACCTCTGAGGCACGTGGTAAAAATGTTATAAACAATAAAAAAATTGTAGTATGTATTCTTCTGAGATGTCAAAAAGCTCCCTAGGAAGTTCTAATATGGGGTCCACCATTTTGTCGAACACTGAAATCAACAAAAGACACTTGTTATAATTATCTACTTCATAATGACAATCGTCGGCCAGTGTTATCGCAATTTGCAAACAACCAATAAGTGTGAAAAGTAGAGCATTTCAAATATAACAACGCATTCATTTAATGCCCCTTTATCCACCGCCCTCCCTAGATCCGGGGCTTGCTGGCATCGTAAACTTTCATCAGTCCCCAAAAACGTCTATAAAAACGCCACCTCTATTACCTATAAACTTGCAATACAATTTTACTTGCAGCATCCGTCTCACTTTATAAAAACGTAACAGGAAATCGGGAAATAAAAACAATTCATTCTTCTAACAAATTTCTCTATATTCACTATCAATTGATTTATATTTACAAAATACAGCTATGGTAATATCAAAATTTAATGTCCATGATTGCAATTCATTAAAAAAAAAACTGTCACAAAACAAATGTTGTCATTATATAATAAAAAGTAAATTTGAACTATGATCAAGAATACAGAATCCCAATATAAATAGTTCCCTCACTACATCAAACTCGGAAATTATTCTAAAATAAATATAAATACAATAGTATTTATAAATCTTATAAAAATAATGTCCCTTTGACGTATACTTAAAAGTAATGACATGAATTTTCTTCTTAAATTTTATTAAATTGTCACTTAACATTACTAATGGAATATTATATATTATCATTGTATTAAAATGGTAGTTGTACGATAAGATGATTTTGGTTTTTCACAATTTTCTCTTCATTTCAATAAGGCGGCTGATATTGTTGTCTCTGCAGGTGTTGGACTAAGGGACCTTGTTGTTGTTGTTGTTGGCGCATCGCTAGCATTTGTTGTTGCATGCGTTGTTGCGTCATTTGTTGTTGATATTGTGCGTTTTGTTGCGCCTGCATACCACGAGGGTAAGGTGGAGCGGGGCCACCCATTCCACCCATCGTTACGTTAGGTGCCTGCTGAAAATCAAAACAATAAAAAAATGAATATTTAATAATTACTAGCTGATACCCGCGACTACGTCTACGTTGTCCTGCGCATGCACACCACACCGCTTTCAGCACTTCTCCTCGGCAAGATATGCTATCTCTGAATGCTTAACACTTATAAAAATTAAATCTTAAATGTTTAAAAATTATATTAAATGAAGATATCGTGATAATTTGATTTTTAGATGAGGAACAAATATCAAAGAACTGAAAGTAAAACAGTATATCGAAATCTAATCGGTATTTTTTTGTATGACGACGAGACTATCAATTTATATATATATATATAATCATCGCGTATTATAAAACAAAGTCCTCTGCCACGTCCGTCTGTCTGTCTGTTCGCGATAAACTCAAAAACTACTGAACGGATTTACATGCGGTTTTCACCAGTAGATAAAGAGATTTACGGGAAAGGTTTAGGTATATAATTTGTCGAGGTTTATATTATCAGGGCGGGACACCGATCTCCGGGCCCTCTAATATCAAGATATAAAAAGTTTAATAAACGTTAATTGTTTATACCTAAGTGTTCGCTCACAAGTATTGTACTGTACTCTTTTAACTAGTGCGATGTTTAAACGATTGGTATAAATAGTAAATACCTGCAATATTTATACAGTAATTATTATGAGTTCATATCTGTAATCGATGTATGCTTTTTGTCCTTTTTTTTGGTTTTATTTTTGGCAACCTATCTCTTAGTAGATTATTGCCATTGTCGAGTAGGTAACGATATTACAAGTTTCTTGCGATCATTTCAATGTTCTAACAAGATGGTGGCCGTCTTGTTAGAATTTTCCAGGACGTTTTTGTGGCAAGTCAGAATCCATGCTCCGTGGTATTAGAACCTATCCACTTCACTTGTGTACAAAACCAAACTATATTACGTAATACACCACAATTATTACAAAATTTAATATAGAGTCAAATAACACAAGCATATGTATAAAATATAGATCCACTACATGGCATTCCAAGATCTCGTAAAAAACTCCTCGGATATTGGTATCAGATATGCGAGTAGTTTCAAGGCGTGTATAACAAAAGGGTTTGAAGTAAAGTTAAGATGGTCATAAGGCCTCTTGCATGGTTTATTTGTCGATTTTTGTGAATCACAACTAATATTATAAATTCAAATGAGAGTTTGTTTCTTTATACGTTTGTTATGCTTTAACGTTTAATTACATAATTACAAACATCACTACATAGTACAAAACAAAGTCGCTTTCTCTGCCCCTATATCCGTATGTATGCTTAAATCTTTAAAACTACGCAACGGATTTTGATGCGGTTTTTTTTAATAGATAGAGTGATTGAAGGAGCAATACTGTTATTTTTGAGGTTCCTAATGTGATGTTGTAAATAATTACATTTTTTCCGCTTACACTGCAACAAACGCAGGCGGGCCACGGGCAGTAATGAATAAATCAAAACTACTGGATCGATTTTAATCATTTTTTCAATGAATGACATAGGCTATATATTTTATACCCGTGCGAAGCCGGAGCGGGCCGCTAGTTACAAATAAAAATAAGTAGGTGCAACATCGGCTATTGTTCTTTATTTATATAGATAAAGAAAAAGCAGATAATAACTATGAGAAAAACCATCGAGTTGTACACAGACCTGCATGTAGGGTGGTCTTGCACTCTGTCGCTGTTGAGCCAAATAAGCTTCCTGAGTGGTGCGGCCACCCATCATATTCTGTAAAGTTATGATAGTTTGAATTAGAGTATTATAGCGATGACGGCCTGTGTTTAACATGTTCGGACACCGTGTCGATTCACCCGGGTTCGAATTCTAGCGAAATGCACCGGAGTATCATCTATATACATACAACCAACAAAACTATTTGATTGTTAACAATACAGCTGGTTAGCTGGAAGAAAAATTAAACTTGCCATTGTATAAAGCCAAAAGTGTTATGAAGTATTCATTCATTCATTCAAGTAAGATATCGTGATGTAACCATAGCATGGAGGTAGGGCTTTTTCTAAGTCCACCGTTCGCTAGTTACCACCCTCAGGTGGAAAATCTATTACCAAGTACCTTTAGGTGTGTTCCAGCAGCTGCGCTTGACGAGTCAGTCCCTCTAGATTTAGATATCTTCTACCACATCGTCATTTAACATCAGATGAGACTGTGGTCGAACGTTAAAACTTATAAAGTATTACAAAATGCAATTAAGAATAATATAAACTATATTTTTATAGATGACATTAATATTCAGCTGCTTGCACATCATCACCTGAATACATTATACAAACAAAATTGCAGTGTCTGTTGTTCATCTGGACTAATCATTGATACCGTTGAGCGGATTCTGACGACAATTTTATTGGCAAAATAACTTTTCATGGTATTATATAAGTTATAATATAATTATATTTTTCCACACGGCCTAAATAGTGATAATATATTTTAAAAGAGGTAACTAATAATCGGTAATATTTAAAAAATAAAAGAACCCACATTAATCCAACAAAATATACAGTTCCTTCGAAATAACAAAATCATTATTATGAGACCAAAGTACCAGCTGTTATTTAATAAAATATTAAAATAAATACGTAAATGATTTCTAACTATACATGTTTGTATTCTATAGTGTCAATTTTATTACTCCGGTGAAGCTGCGAAGGCCCGTCAAACCAATAGCGTCAGTCGGTTCAAAAAAAAATAGTCTTAATTTAAATACCTGTTGGAATGTTTGTTGCCCAGGGAATCCACCCATTCCGTTACCCCCTTGTGGACCCATTGCGCCACCTTGACTGCTCATACCACCCATCCCGGCACTTTGTCCCATTTGACCCATTTGTCCCATAGGCTGGGTCATCTGTCCCATACCTTGGTTCATTTGACTCATGCTTTGTGGCATTTGACCAGACTGTCCTACACCTTGGTTCATTTGGGCGACATTTTGCCCTATGGAATTTACACCTTGACCCATTGGGTTTACTTGTTGGCTCATTTGGTTAACGGTTTGTCCCATTCCCTGAAATAAAAATATTGTTAGAAATTAGGCATCGTAGTATTAATTTAGAATCCATTAAAACCATTTTCACAATAACAAAGTTGTGGAGGCACCAAATAGTTAGTAAAGTGAATCAAGATTATATGTTAAATGAACAAGCTATGTTTAATTTGTTTTATTCATTTTATATACAATTTGGTGGTGATAAAGTAATCAAGTCAGTGTTACAACAAAATATGTGGTAAAAATTAAGTAAAAATACATAACCTAATTACCTATTACTATATTACCCTTTTTAATATTTTGATAATTATTATACACTAGCAGGCCCGGCAGACGTTGTCCCGCCCTGATTATAAAAAAAATCCTGGACAAATTATATACCAAAACGTTCCTCGTGAATCACTTTATCCACTGGTGAAAACCGCATAAAAATCCGTTCATTAGTTTTTGAGTTTATCACGAACAGACAGACAGACAGACGCGGCAGGGGACTTTGTTTTATACTATGTAATGATTGTAGATACTTATACATTACATTGAAATTATTGGTATTATACACAAGACAATTATTATCTATTATCTATAATTTATCTATAATAACTTAGGTATTAAAATTAGCTCCGAGGGTATACTTTTATATTAGGAAAATATTAGCTTCTATGACCATTCTCCTACAAACCAATTCTTATACACACAATTGAAGCTTAATGTTTCATGGTTAATTAGGGACAGGAACATTTGATTAGTTTTTTAAAGGCAACAATGTATAGACAATAAGTACATAGGACATGATATTATTGTATTAAAACATACTTGATTCATCATTTGCTGTTGACCGCTCGGAATCATTTGCTGGCCGTATCCACCATAGCCTTGTTGCATGCCGCTATATTGTCCACTGAACATCTGCCCACCCATTCCACCCATCTGATTAGCTCCTATTTGCCCGGCTCCCATTTGACTAGCTCCCATTTGCCCGGCACTCATCTGTCCAGCACCCATTTGTGCGCCACCCATTTGTCCTGGCATCTGTACGCCGCCCATTTGTCCTATAGGCCCCATACCACCCATACTGCCCATTGGGTTCATTTGCCTACACACGCATTTACAAGATTAAGCTTGTGGAAATTGATTTATTTAATGCTGTATACATTTTAAAAGTACTTAAATAAACAATTCTTTGGTTAGTTTGACCGGTGATAGTGGATACTATCACATACCTATATGTGAGCAATAGAATTTACGAATAATTCCTATACGAATTGAATGATTCAATTGGAAAATATAGGTGAACATTCTAAGTGTTCGAATAATTAAGAAAACCTGAGTAATTCGAATATTTTCCAAATAACAAATACTTCCTTAATTGATATTCCTTGACGAGTACTTTGAATTACTCGAGCAGTTCAAATAAATCGAATAATTGGAAATCAATTCAACAAAAATTGCTAATCAATTGTCTATTCTTTTAAATAAAAAGTTCTTATTGTACTATTAACTTTAAAAAAAACATAATCATGATATTATTTAAAACAAAAAAAAAAACTTTATTAAACAGAAGAACATTTATTTATATTATGTGATTTATTGATATTGTTAGTGTGAAATAACCAACTGAATATGCCGGAATGCCACCATAACCATTTCTTTTTAAAGAGGTCTAATTATGTATAAAATTAATGTATCAAAGATCCAATCCTAATTTATGATGAATTATATATCAGTAAACTTACTGTGGTTGCATAGTTCCCATTTGGTTTGGTTGCATTTGTCTCATGCCTTGCCGAGGAGGATACGGTGCTCGGTGTGGTCCTCCAGGATAACCACCACTCTAAAAAACAATACCGTAACACCTGTATGTGAACTCGTTACACAAGCAAACAAAGAATTACTCCACAGTGATAACGAAATACAATGGGGTTCTAAAAAATAGCCCGTCTCGAACGTTGTTAAATCGTTCGAATAATGACGTCACCAGAGTTTTCTATCCTCCTTTATTAAAAGGTTTAAAAAGCGCGTCGTGATGCATCAGGGCCGAGTTCTATTCAGGACATCATAGCAAATACATAGTGGAACAGAGAGAAAGATAACTTCAAGCAAACTGCGACTATAGCCTTATAAGTTGTAAGTGTGATTGTGTGATGGTGACTCTATTTGATTTTTATCTATAAAAGTACAAAATAAACAGCTTTTAATGTAAACGATATTTAATTTACCTAGGGACCTAAAAAAATATTAATAATTTCAAATGCAATATCCATTGTAAGTTTGCTGAGATTTCAGTACTGGACCAAGGTATTTTCTCGAGAGAATCTGAAGACCACTTACGATATTCAATATGGATGAATTGCACAGTTCTGTATTGTATTATGTAGCAAAGAGATAGTACAAAGTCAATTCTTAAGTGTTACGGTTTCCTCACGATTTGTTTTCTCATCAAATGTAATTAATAACAGCTTTATTTATAAAAATCCGACAAATTTTAAGTAACGATTAAAGTATTTCCCTCTTCGTGTAATCCATATTTTTAGAGGAAACCAAAAGAAAGTATTGTTTATGTTCAATCACCATTTATAAGGATGTAAATATAAAAGCACCATTTTGGGAACAAGACGATTAGTAAATGCTTGTGCTATACCTGGAAGAGATTAATGACGTTGCATCAATAATTATCATTATCTTCAGGAGTTCGAAAAAGGGCACCGGGTAATTTCGGAACAAGTTCTATGAAATGAATAGTTAAACTGTTTTATACCTGCATCTGCGTTATCTGATTGAAGGGGACCCTCTGCCGAAGCATGTTGCTAAGCGCCTGTTTCGACTGAGTATTAGATGGTGGCGCCACATTACGTTGACTTACACCACCTGATAAACAAAAACAAATTTAATTTGCTCGCATTTTATTTAATTAAAATTATGCTTTACTTGCCTTTACTGTCCTGGTTTCGCACGTGTGTACTAACGAAGAAAAGAGACCATATATTTCCTCTTACACTAAGATGGCTCTTACACTAAATAAAATGGCAAACTGAACAATTAAACGCCAATTTGTAAATTCTGTCAATATTTTATAAGACCTTCTTAGTGTTTCACTCACCCATTAACTTTCTATATGGTTTTTTTAACCCAACATTTTCATATTTAAGAATTCCCCAATAGGTGCAGCTGTTCTGAAGTGATGAATGTATGTAAATACATTCGGTAACTGATTTCCATTTATACAAGTTAATACATTACTAAATAAAGGAAAATTAAAGACCCACATTAAGATTCTAAACAGCGAGCAATGTCACAGAATAAGATTAAATTATTCATATAATTTAGAGTGCTTCTTCTTCTGTCCCGGATTTGCTATATAAGAGACGTTACGTTTGGCACTTTTAATGAGTAACCTTTCTGTTTAGTATTATTTAAAAATTTGTTCACAGTTTTATTAGTAGTAGTACCTTCCACATCTTATACTTATTACTTACCTTATACTTACTTATACGTAGCGATACCTTCAACAATCGTTACATTACAACCACTTTAGGGGATGAATAAAAAAACACTTTTTATAATACATACATACGTTATACATTACTTCTACATAAAATTTCATGATTCAAGAGTTTAAATGACGTGTTCTTTCTCAAACAAACCTTAAGAGCCGTAGACCATACAATACGTAAGGTCTCTTAGTAACACACCTCAATTGTGACTTAACCTACCTCTGTTTTTATCAATATATAAATAACAAGCATTTTATTGGGCAAATCGAACAGAAGAGTAACACGTCCTGTTAAAATCGGTTTCTTTCGATTTTATAAAGCGCGCTCTCTGTCGCACTGTGTAACGACTGCGATAGACAAAGACAACGCTATACGAAGGCGAACTTTGCCGACTATCTCGATCTTCCCATCGACATGACAAATCAAAAGTCAGGTATTCTAGAAGCGGGGTACCCACTTGGTGGATTGTAGTAGTTTTGTCCAGGCTGCGGGAACCACTGTTGCTGCTGATGCATGAACTGTGGCTGCTGTGCTGGTGTAGGGGCCATCCCCCCCGTAGCACCTTGTACGTTCGCCCCGTTCACACCGTTCGTCTAAGTGTTATTAGTATTCTTTATAGTGCAGTATTTAAGACAAAAAAATCTTTTCAATGCAATTACTAACCTAGAAGTCATGTATACTGTAAAAAAATCTTCCTCATTTATTGTTAACTATTGAAAAACGTGTACATATTTTCTAATAGAACTATACACAAAAGAAATTGAAATCGACAATATACCTCTGTGTATACAAAATACATTAAATCATTATTCACTATTCCCGTATTTCTTCTACCAAAATTGGACCATTTTTTTTAAATTTAAGAGTAATATATAAGATGCGAATTTATCTATACGCTTTTGTATATTTTTTAAATTCATTAAATTTGGTCTTGGATATCCCAACAACAGTGATATAACTGGACAATTTTAGTAATTTTAAATAATTGATATATTTTTATTAAGAATTAAAAATATATAGGCAAGGCAGTGGTCGATACTGATTATATCGTATAAAAATATTAACTCTAGTAATATAAAGCAATACGAACTGTGGAACACTATAAAATGCTGTGGAACTGTTGAATATTTAATACAAAGGTGGACGGCAACTATTCCTTATCCCCTTGTTAATTTGTATTGAAACAGGTTTTTTTTTTAAATCATTACATAGTATAAAACAAAGTCCCCTATCGCGTCTGTCTGTCTGTCTGTTCGCGATAAACTCAAAAACTACTGAACGGATCTTTATGCGGTTTTCACCAGTGGATAAAGTGATTCACGAGGAACGGTTTGGTATATAATTTGTCCAGGATTTTTTTATAATCAGGGCGGGACAACGTCTGCCGGGCCCGCTAGTCATAACTAAAAAAATCCATAACAACCCAAAAAGGCTCATAAATCGATGTCTACCCGTATATACATACTAGCTTTAGCTCGCGGCTTCGCTTGCATTTATGTTGATTCGATCTATTCCTCCACAATGTGTATGCAAAATTTCGTGTTGATCGGTTGAGTAGTTAAAGCACGAAAGCGTAACAAACGGATAAAGAAATTAACTTTCACATTTGTAATATTAGTTAAGGCTAGCTGTGCCCGCGACTTCGTCCGCGTGGAACTTTATGTAAAAAACAGTGATTAATAAAGTCATCTGAATGTATTAAGCCCATTTGCTTATCTACTTTTCTCTCGTATTTAACTCGAGCCCTCATTCAAATTACAATAACTTTTGATAGAGTAGCCCAATTTTAATGAAACAAAGTCTAAGTTACTCTCGAGGATATGCCTTATGATTTTTATTTATTTTTTATTGTGAACCCAGTACTTTAGTAGTGATGCGTATTCATATAGACAAACAGACAGACATTTCTAAAAATGATTGAAATGTATTTTATTACTTATTCGAGGACACCTGTAACAATTTTTTTCCCGTAAATCGAAAAAGTACAGTTACATTACATTTACATTCTTATTATATACTAGCGGACCGGGCGGACGTTGTCCTGCCTTGAAAACAAAAAAATCCTAAAAGTCGACCGCAGCGCCACCTACCGGGTCCAATTGTGAATCTAAACCATTCTCGGATCCACTCGAACACGCACACAAAATTTCATCAAAATCGGTCCAGTCGTTTAGGAGGAGTTCAGTCACATACACACGCACACAAGAAATATATATATTAAGATATAGAAGATAATCCAACTTTAAATAGTTGATGAACTTACCGGTGTTGAGGGTTTCATTTTCTTATTACTCTTCCCGGAGGCCGATCTCGATCTGGATTTACCGGGACCAGTAGGGCTCGAGTCCAGGCTGCCATTGTCCTGGACGGAAAAACAAATTGGACTTTTACTAGAGTTAACTAGAGATATAGTGGGACTTCTTATTTTAATCGCTACAATTATTGTAATGCAAAATTCTTTAAGTGCTTCGATTGATATTTAAACATTTCAATGCTATGTTTTTCTTTGCTACATATGCGTTTCTATACTATTCATTAAATAGATTTTTTTTCAAGCTGACTACACTATTAGACTGACAGACTTTTACGGTTTCACCGGACTACTACTTTAGAGAATTATTATGAGTAAGCCCGTTAATATCTCTGAAATAGTGCAATCAATTCACGATAGATGGAACTCAAGTAGTTTGATTTCGATAAGACTCAAGCGTCCCGTTGGAAGTTAGCAGGCTTTTCACCGGAAAGTAAGTGATTTTAGCTTCTGGAGAATAAAAAGACAATTTTTTTTTGTCCTGATTCTGGGCGATTTAAAAAGTCGTTTTTATTACGGCAGCTCGATTATGACAAAATACTAAATCTGTACAAAATATTTGTAATGTTGTATTGGTTTTCTCTTCTAAAAGTATGAAAGTAACTTTCTTTAGTTATGTTAAAGAAGTCCCACTTTAAGAAGGCGTAAAGGATACACGCACAATATTTTTTTTACTGATGAACGTAATACATACTTGTTTATTGTCGTTGGTTTCCAGATCCTCGGGAGGTAGTGGCAGCGGTTCTAAATAATAGCTCAGTGGTTTGACTAGACTGTGCGTGTGATATTTTAATAACCTGTGAAGTTAATTAAAATTATCTAAATATTGTGTAAAAGTAAATATCATTCAAATTTCGTTTGATATAAAAGATGATAAAAGACCCATAGATTTTTTCACTAAAAATTTTTTTTTTTGATTAGACCATGATTGATTATTGACTACAATTTGGCCTAGGGCGTTAACATGTTAAGCAGAGGGAACAGAATCTCAAATATAGCTAGTAGATACTTTATGATAGATTTATGACCTGAGTGGTACCTAGCTAAGGTTTATCACGAGGTTTTCCTTCACCAGAAATTCATGCTAATTGTAGGATTCGAGCATACGATTAATGCGGTATTGCGCCACACTAGAAGTGAACCTTTATCATCGTCCCTGAAATTATTTGCTTCAGGTAGGTAGTAATACAGTTTGGTTATCTTTGGTACCTAGCTAAGGTTTATCACGAGGTTTTCCTTCACCAGAAATTCATGCTAATTGTAGGATTCGAGCATACGATTAACGCGGTATTGCGCCACACTAGAAGTGAACCTTTATCATCGTCGCTGAAATTATTTGCTTCAGGTAGGTAGTAATACAGTTTGGTTATCTTTCATAAGAAAAATGGACTATTAACTGGGACATTAATTTTCAATTTTAGCAAAAAATCTCAACAGTTTTATAAACGAGCCACCATTTGGTTAGAACGAATATTAGAGACATAACAAAAAATTAGGCTCAAAAGACATGTGTCCAGTGATACGAATATATTAAAAAATATATAGCATGTGATGTATTTTAACATATTAATAATTGCCCCAATGGAGTTTTTTTTTGCGGACTCTTAGTCTGCCATATAGTGACTTTTTTATTTAAATCATGGTCTTGTGTTATTTGAATTTATATTTTGTAATGTTGGTGGCATTTTACGCCACATAGTTCGGTTATTGTGCACAAGTGAAGTGGATAGAAAATAATACCATGGAGGATGAATCCTGAGATGTCACAAAATCTCCTTGGAGAATTCTAACAAGGGAGCCACCATCTTCTTCTAACATTGAAATTATCACAAGAATAATGGCAGTAATAATCTAGAGTAATGGTTGCCAATAGTAAAATAAAAAAATATATGTCTCAATGAGTGATTTTAGAGTTCCGTAGTAATAATTTATATTACCTGTGAGCGTTCTCGTACGTCAAAGGTTTTCTTTCTATCTTGATCGCTCCAAACCAGGCCCACGATAGTGGTGCGGGGTTCCTTCCACCCTCCACTAGCTCCCAAACCGAAACACGTTGTTTTTCCGAGAGTCGGAGACCCTTTGCACATAATAACATTTATATACACAGACACATAAAAGGAAAACTCAATTTACTGTTCCAATATTTGCTTTACACTGTTAAAAACCGTACAGAAAATGTACTATTTAGAAATATTAAAGAAATATCTACAGCAATGCACTGTTCTTTACGAACATCATATTGTATACTTGTAGTACCAGATAAAGCAGCACGATAATGCATCGATGCGTGGCACAGGCACATATTGAAACGTTATTGGTGTTATAAATTAAATTTTTATTGTATTCTAGAGATTTCCACTCCTCAGTTTTAAAGAATATATAAACAAGTAACGGTGCGGGCGATGTCAGTTCTATTTTTAATTACTAATTACAAAAAGTGATAATAAAACGTAGAGGACTATAGTCATAGAGTTGTGTAAATATTAAAACATAATATTGTATAGATTGGTTTCTTTATAGTTGTGAATTGTTCCACTTTCGTCTTCATATGCACGAATAAGTTTATATTATATCTGATTACCATTATTAATATGAGTCAATACGATGCTATAAAATTACCTGTTTCTTATCGCTATCAAATCCGGTAATCTTGTTTCCTTTTTGATCCACTAAACATCCAAGAGGTTCGCATGCAATTACCTGAAATTTGCAAAACGAAATTAAAATTTCAAGCTATTGTTATATATCCAAGTAAATTTTTCTATCTCAAGAACAAAGCGATAGCAGATCCGGCTAAATATCAATTTTAAATTACCTAATGTAGAGTATCCTAGGCTTAACATGTTATCGTATTATGTATGTATATCGTTATGTATATTGCCACATCGTCAATTAATATCAGGTAAAATTTGTGGATAATACTCTGAACTAAAAATGTGAGCTATAGTTGCAGATTTTACAGAAGTGAAGCATGAAAACTGATTGTTATAGAAAAACACTTAAATCAATAAAACTAAAACAATAATATTTCTTTATTAATATATGCCCATAGTGATTGACAATTTTTTTTATATAAAAATCTAATTACATTAGAAATTCGATTTAAAACCACAATGGACGTAGTACCAATACTTCTCAGAATTAAAAATAAATACATGATATTTTGAATAATAAGAATGTATGTAACGGTAAAATAAATTTGCTGAAAAGAAAAAATATTAAACATTTAAACCATGTACAGCTCATTAAAGTAGTACGAGGAATGAGCGGATAGATGGCGTTTAAAACAATTCTGACGGGTACTTGACGACATATCTAATTTATTTTACCGCAACTGTCCCATTAAGACTAAGATAAGATATTTCGCGATAAAAAAAGAATGACATCATTTACTGAGATGATTTATTTATTTATCTGCTGAGTTATATTTCCAGTCTGATCTTACATGCGTTTGGGGCCGTTCAAATATTACGTAAGCAGAATTTTTGTAATTTCTGACCGCCCCCTCACCCCTTGTCAACAAAAGTAAGCAATACTCTTACGCCCCTCCTCCCCAATGCTTACGTAAACAGTTATACAAATATTTATAAATCTGTTCTGATTAAATATAAATATTGCTGATGTAATCACCACAGAGACCGCCATCCCCTATGTAATCAAAAATAAGCAAATCAAGCCATGAGTGCTGATGTAATACTTAAATGGCCACTTTAATACAATTACAAGAGAATGTTTTCAATGCCTTTATATGTTCATACCTCTATAATAGTATTTTTAGAGAGCGGCAGAAGTTGTCGTACGTAGTGCACGGAAGGTCCGTGCCGATCACCGATTTCCTTCTTGAGTTTCTTCATGAGATTCTGGTAATGTTTCCGGTTGTTGTCGTCGCCGCCCTCCGCCAGCGTCGAGTGTATGAGAGTGGCAAGCATGTCGGTCAAAGTCGTGAACAGGTTGCTGCGACACAGACTATATTAATTTATTGTAAATACACTGTCTGGTCCCGCCACGATCATGCATATTTATATACAAACTAGCTGTGATACTCGCGACTTCATCTGCATCGTTTATTATCTCAATTGCTTTGTTACATCTGTAAGGGATAGGGCAGCGTTTTCGATGAAAGCTCTCGCAGGCGGATTGACTTTTTCCGATACTATATTTCAACGAATTTACAAAGAATATTGACAAATTATATACCCAATAAACCTTCCTCATGAATCACTTTATCTATTGGTGAAAACCGTATGAAAATCCGTTCAATAGTTTTCGAGATTATTGCGAACAGACAGACACACAGACGTGGCAGAGGACTTTGTTTTATAATATGTAGTGATAATATGTAATTATAAACTAGGGATAATATATACAGACTTTTTAGAATTAGGAGACACTCTAACCGATTACCGACCGCAAAAGGCGGGCCGCTATATATTTAAACAACATAATAAGGCTATGTTCACATGACAAGGGCTTAACGCGCGCAAAATGTTTGTATAGTGTTCACATGTTGCCTCGTTTGTCAGGCATTGAACGTGCGTTGCCGCAGCGCCCTAGTTCAGTTTCTTCTACATTTATCCGTTATCCGCGTCAAAAACTGAACGGTAACATAGAAAACCAATGATCTCAAAGCGCGAGTTGACGTCGACTACAGTCGAGTGTTAGCGCAGCGTTCAACGCGCGCTTCATTAAAACGCGCCTTAGCATGTGTACGTCCTGAATAAAATGTATGTAGTTATAAACGTGTGTTATCAAAACGCGCGTTAAGCGCTTGTCAAGTGAGCATAGCCTATGTGTAAAAATAATTTACTAAGATTATTAATTTTTCTTTATTAAACCAGAGTGCTTTTATTTTTCGCTGTTCTGACGACCCGCGGTTTGTGCACCTATCATACAAACGATGAGAGCTATGACTATCGTGTTGATAACAAGCCTTTACACTATAATTAATTCATTTTTCCATGGTCGACATACAACTATTACAAAACATAAAATAGAGCTTTCAATGTTATCGATATATTAATGACAGTTAATTGAATGTGTTACGGGTTCAGAATATTTTAACTAATACGTAATAACTCTAGGCCCATGAGATACTTTTTAAAATTAAAATACATTAAAAGATTTATTATTTATATTATTGTGACCATTGCCCAAGTAGTTACTTCTCCTATATCGGATTATTGACAAGCTGTTATCGATTTTGCGAAACAGACTTGTATAATATTCAAAAAAATACCCATTGAAGTAGTACTTGACAACCTCTTAACATCAATCGAATACAAATATTATTAACATAAAATTCGCTTGGCGCATCTTACCGAAACTCTAATCCAGCAGCATGTAATTTTGTATGTAACCAGTGGCAGGCTTAAAGGTGCAGACATCCAGTTTTGAGGGCCTCCGAGTCAAATATCTATAAGTTTCTACATTGAGAGGGCCCCAGAAACAGATAATTTTTAATCAAAATTCAAAAAGAGGTAGTACGATATTTGATTCAACTTTCCCAAAAAAGTCTTTCATATGGGGGAATCCTGTAGCCATATTTTTGTCTGCCTGGGAGTCTCCCAATTTTATTTTCTAATTATGGAGACAGAGGGGAAGGAGAAGTGAAATAATCACCCCAAAAACAGATAATTATTAATCAAAATTCGAAAAGAAGTAGTAGAAAATTCAAGAGATTTGATGTAAGCTTCCAAAAAAAGGTCTTTCATATGGAGGAATCCCATAGCTATCTTTTTGTCTGCCTGGGAGTGCCTCAATTTTGTTTTCTTATTAAGGAGACGGAGGAAGGAAGTACTGAAATGATCATCTCGTATAACATACAAGAAGTTATCCACCGGCGAATCATAGAGTTTCCTAATACTTTACTGTTAAGGGGAGAGAAGGGGAAAGGGCTCCGTTTAGTTACACCGTCCCGGGCCACCGATATGTTTAGTCCGCCACCGTTTTTAACTCATAGTTACCTATTATTATACGCATCGATGACCTGGTGTGCGACCAGCTGGGTCAATAGGACGGCCCAGTCTGACGTCAGCTGGTAGGAGCGTCTGATCGCGTCGAACATTCCACCGGCAAGGGAGAAGCGGAGTTGCAGCGCTTCGGGCGCGACGTCGTCCTGCCACGTGTCGTTGCACGCGGAGCGTTCGTGATCGCGCGCGTGCGTTAAATAGTGCTGGAGTTGCGCGTGTATCGAACTCAGTAGACTCTCCTGGTACAAAATTAGAACGATACGCATAGACGATCAAAGTGTTACGTTATTTTCATAAGGCACTCAAAAAACAGTGAAAGTATCACTGTCATTTATTCAGTTAATAAATATATTAAAACTTGGATACGACATCACTCGTGATCGCGCGCGTGCGTTAAATAGTGCTGGAGTTGCGCGTGTATCGAACTCAGTAGACTCTCCTGGTACAAAATTAGAACGACACGTATGGAGGATCAAAGTGTTACGTTATTTCCATAAGGCACTGAAAAAACAGTGAAAGTATCACTGTCATTTATTCAGTTAATAAATATATTAAAACTTGGATACGACATCGCTCGTGATCGCGCGCGTGCGTTAAATAGTGCTGGAGTTGCGCGTGTATCGAACTCAGTAGACTCTCCTGGTATAAAATTAGAACGACACGCATGGATGATCAAAGTGTTACGTTATTTCCATAAGGCACTGAAAAAACAGTGAAAGTATCACTGTCATTTATTCAGTTAGTAATTATATTAAAACATGGATACGACATCGCTCGTGATCGCGCGCGTACGTTAAATAGTGCCGGAGTTGCACGTGTATGAAACACAGTTGACTTTCCTGGTACGAAATAACACAACTGTGTTAGAATTACACGTATGTAGGATTAAACTGTTATATTATCTCCATATGGTACTGAAAAGATAAGTAATTTATTCAGTTTATAATTACATTAAAACTTGAATAGGAGATCGCTCAGATTTAAAGAAAAAATAATGTCCATTTAATAAGTATCTCACTTTCTGATCGTCCTGGTGCCGCAGGCAGGTAAGTACAAGGGAAAGTAGAGGTTCGTTGGCGAGCCTCATCGCATTGCCTCCCCCACAGCTGCACCCACCGCCACACCCGCCACTGCTAACACCACGTTTACCCCCACTACCACCACCAGCAGATCTAGTATATAACAAAAATATGATATTCGTTTCTTTATAGCCTCTTAAAACATTTTTATACAATATAACATTTAAATAGTCATATCATTAACAAAAATCAAAACAGAATCTAAACATTTATTGTCACGAAGAGTAAAGAGATATATAGAAAATTCTAGAATTATTTATAAACATCGTGTATAAATTCGTAAAAAGCTATCACTGTGATGCATCGATTTAAGGTACACACGCACACGTTGAGATCTTGTAGGTGGTAGAACCACGCTGAAGCTATTACTGGTTTCAACATGAATGGGTCGGCTCGCCTGGGGTACTATTACCCGACCCACAAAAAACCGACGTGAAGTAACAGTGCTTGCATTGTTGCGTTTCGTTCGGTCAGTGAGAGCGCCGGAAACCCTTCCTTTTCTCCGTCCCCTCTCCCCCCTCCCCCCAAACACAGGCTGGCAACGCACTTGCGACTCTCCTGATGTTGCAAGTGTCTATGGACGGTGGTGATCAGGTGACTCGCCTGTTCGTTGGCATCCTATGATATAAACAAAAAAGAAAACCTTATGTCTATACGCTAAGGTTTAATTATCATGTTCTACTTCACCTACGTCAGTCGAACCTGTCTGTATATACTACCACTAAACCAATGTATGTATTTAGAAGCATATTATTGAAAAACTTACCCCTTATAGCTGGGGCTCTGATGACTTTTACAGTCTCTATGCGACCCCCCTCCCCCTCCACTGCCGCCAGAGCAATTACCGCTGCACCCTGCCCCCCATCCACTTTCTAATATCTATAAGAAACGAGTTTCATTAGAGACTGGGACGAGTGAACAAAAAATCTTTATACTAGGCATTGTATAACTGTTGGTTGAAATAACCATGTGAGATTAAGAAGATACCTTTGTATTAAAAATTATATACAGAGATTTATATAGATTGTTACATCGATATCTAATTAAAAATGAGGGTGTAATAGTGACAGAATTCATTTTTAGACATGAACACAATATTAAGTTCTCTAGTGTTTGAACGCAACATTCAAGGGCATCTAACGCATAATATAGTTCAGAGATCACACTATTCACTGGACACACACACTAGTCGCTGGACAAATGGTTTTGAATAGTCACTTTCTATTCTTCAATTTGACAAAATTGTAAGGGTGATCACCGGTCCTCTTGTATACCTACTAGCTTTCGTCTGCGGTTATGCTCGCGTTGTTTTTTGTTTTGGGTTTCACATTATCTTTCGGAGTACCATAGATGCCTTTTTGTATACTCCTGGCATCATGTTGCAATGTATCTATATTAGTAGGCAGATTTGTTATGCCAGATGATACACATTTTTTATAACATATTTTTCTATACCTCGGGAAGAGTATTTTTTCTGGAAGAAAGGTATGATATGTCCTTTTCAGTAACATCTTGTATGGAAAATGATCGGTTTAGTAATTAACACTCTGACTGCCACGTTGGTCATATATAACCGGCCACGAATACTGTTGACGCCACCGTGGTTATTTATGACCGGAGCTCGATCTTTTTACATTACATTGCTAAAATTTGATTTAGCTCATTTTTCAATGTGACGTCACAATTGTAAAAATTCATCCGTGGCATTCTAAAAGAAACATGCGATTTTCGCGTGCCCGTCAAAGTATTAAGGCGTGAACGCATAACAAAACCATAAACTTGTAGTCGGATTTGTATTAGTTATTTATTTTATATTTAAAGAAAGTTCATGAGGAGCCTAATATCCTATTTTGTCTGAATTTAAGTGGCTCTCTTTGTGTTTTGTATGTTTGTTTAAACTTAATTAATTATACATTTCCTCGGTCTGTTCATTGCTCACACGCAGAAAATGTTGTATTGTTCTTTTTTGCATTATTTTATAACCTTTGTTACATTTAATATTCTCACCTGTCCGGCTTGTTTGAGCACTCGTCCTTGTACAGCGGCTGGTAATTTCGCGACGAGAGGCGCCACCAGCCACACCGACTCGGACCATTTACTTGTGCTCACGACACCTCGATCAGTACCCATTCTGTTCATTATTTAGATAAAAATATATATAGATAACTTCTTCTTACCATTATCCCACCTAAGTGGGGTCGGCACAACATGTTTTTCTCTTCTATTCTCCCTGTCAGGTGTAATCTCAGTATTCACACATTTTATACACATTTACACAATCCATTCACACCTTTTTAGTCTTCCTCTACTCCTATATCCGTCCATTTTCATGCTCAATTTTTTTCTTGTTACATGACATAACTTTCATCTCTTCTGATCATATACCCGTACCATACTAACCCAATGCTCCTTAACTTCTCTGCCACTGATGCTATTTTCAAACTTCCTCTGACATACTCATTCTTAATCTTACCCATTCTAGTTACACCACACATTCATCTTAACATTTGTATCTCTGCTAGTTTAGAAAAATTATCCGACACAAAATACATATAAGAGTTGTCGAGGTATGTATGCTTAGTACACATATATGTTTCAAAACTCATATAAGTATGAATATGTAGGTTAGCTTAGCTAAGATAGGTCGCGAATTGCATGCATCAGGCAACAGCCCAAGCCGAGGTGTGCCGTGCACCCTGGAGCTAGTTGCCCAAATAAAATCGGCCGAGTCCCTTAAGCGCTCGCCTTACTAGTCCGGTGAAGCTGTTACGACCTTGCTAGGTAAAGAGCGTAGTCAGTTCGAAAAAAAAATTGTATCTCTGCCACATGTATCCCACCTTATCCGTCTTTTTTGTTGCCCAGCGCAGGGATCCATATAACACGACTGGTATTATTATAGTTTTATACACTTTCCCCTTTTAGTTTCAATTGCATTCGTAGGTCACAAACTACCCCAGACACCTTTCGCCAATACATCCACCTGCCATTTATCCTATTCCTCTCGTCTTTGTCTATGCCACCGTCGTTTTGGATAAATGGATCGAGGTACTTATAATTGGAGCATGCTGGTAAGAATACATCATTTAAGATTATATGACAAAAAATGGACGGACCCCCGAAGTCGCAGAACAAATGTTCAGTTTTCGAAGTGAAACTTCTTTCGGGACAGTGTGAATTGGATTTTACGGAACGAAAATGTGTAATCAAAAAGAGATAGCTATTAATGTATATATAGGTTTTAGACTGTGAGAGAATGAGGTAGTATATTCTTAATGTATTCGAGATATATATAAAAAGAGAGAGAGAGAGAGAAAGAGAAACGTTGAAATCTATAGCACATTATTTTCTGCTGGATTGTACTGACTATCGCGCACTTTTATACATTATTCTGTGTTGTGTATTACTAACATTGCTAATATATATTAAAATATTACAAAATAATGACGAAAACACGATAAAATGATAAACATATTATCACCTCCATAGTGAATTAAACACATTCTTTTAAAAATGAATCAGAATACTAAGTTTCACTTCTATCGCTTTTGAACACACAAGGTTTTTTATCCTACCAATGTTTCTTTAATAACATAAGTTATAGTAAATTTAATAGAGTATGATCTAAAACTCACCGATCTTTATCAGGAGGCGGTGGTGCCGGTTGTTGGAAGACATTGATGACGGCGCGCGCGACCGTGTCCAACCAACCGTTCAGTTCGGGGGAACCGATCGGGAACTGTTTGAACATTAGCTGCAGGTCCAGCCACGACATACGCAACGACCACTGCTCCAGATTCTACGCAGTAACCGTCATGTTTAATGTTAAGAATATTTTTATCTAATCGTATGGTTAAACTTGGTTTTTTCTTTGCGGGATCTTGGAATGTCATGTAATGGATTTTATATTTTATTCAGAGGCGTGTGTTATTTGACTCTATCTTTAATCTATATATAAATAATAATAATAATAATATTTTAATGTTCCAAGTCAAATGTGTACATAATTAACAGTAATATTGGCATCTGCACTGGTTACAAACCGTATCGCAGATATCACAATTTCATATAATGAGAACTAAAACAAAAAGTGACTTAAACATATGTAATAAATAAAAGCTTAATTTGAATTAACTAAATATGTGAAATATATATATATATATATATATATATATATATAGGCAGTGGGGAAACGGTTAATAACCACCCTCCTTTGTTTCTCAGGCGATTTTCTTCATTTTTTTTTTATATATGTAGCCAGGGTGTTTTTTTGTGTTGGCACGCGGGGTCATGCGGTGCCCTTTAAGGGAACTTCGAAAATACCGAAAAATTGCCAATAAGTAGGTTTTCATTCTGACAATTTTAGAACAGTATCTTAACGCCGCTTATCTTATATGCCGCAAGTACCCAAGATAACAAGGTGTAAATTATGGACTTACAACTTTCGTAAATCAGCGTGCCCCCAAAAAGGAAATGACAAATAAAGGCCTGTTAGTAACTATAGACGAGCTTTAGTGTTATCAAAAAAAAATTAGAAAACGTTTTTTTCTCTATGGTCGAACCTCAATCACTGGACTAGCACTCGTCTATATAGTTGTTCTGTCTGTATGTGACCGAACTACTCCTAAACAGATTTTGATGAAATTGTTTATGAGTGTTCAGGTGGATTCAAGAACGGTTTAAATTCACAATTGGACTCAGTAAGTGGCGCTGCGGTTGACTTTTAGGATTTTTTTGTATTATTAAGGCACGACAAAGTTAAGAATTTCGTAATATTGGTGGTGTTTCACGTAATATATTTTGGTTTGTGCACAAATGTTAGTCAGCAAGTGGGGTCGTACATGACTCTGACAAGGAACCTCTTCTAGTTTATCCCGTTTCTGGATCAGACACTAGACCTTTCGGTGCTCACCGTTGCATTGATATTACTATCAGGTACAGTGACGTAATTTTGTCGTGTCCCAATAATAGAAATGGCAACACTATGTTTAAGTTAATCATAGTATATACAGATAAATGAAAATTACCTCCAACAATCGAGTGATCATTGTTTTCTGATCGAGATCGGGATGCGTGTGGCTAGCCGAGTCCGGGTAGCATATCATATGCAGCAATCTGTATAAATAAAATGATACAAAATAAATCAGTATACATTTTAAACAAATTCCTTATTTCTCGCGAAGATTAGCGACTGTAGAAATAACTATAGTAAGGGAAATTAAACAAATTGGTCGTATATACATTCTCTTATGAGTCACGGTCTAAAATCTGTAGTAACATGTTTTTATAATAAGAAACAAATAAAACCGAAGAGAGTAGTGACTCTGTAATCGAAGAAGGCAGCAATGGTCCTTAAAGAGGACAGAAAAGAAACAAAAGAAAAGGAACCAAAAGAAGTATTTTGTAATTAACTCATTTCTAGATATTTTAAGAAAATGTATCATGTTAATATATTTTATTTAAATATAAAACTAAAAGGAAAGATTTCAAAATTGTATACTAAAGATAAATCATATAAAAGTCAATATTATTTTTTAAAAGTCACATAAGAGGAAAAAAAGGAAAATACCTTTGAGCTTGTCTCGGTGTGAGCATAGAATCAAGTAGCATATCAGGCTGATATAATTCGTCTGGATTTTGTAAGCACTTCTGTAGGACCCATTCTTCGGAACATATCTCAGCCAAAACACGTCTGGCAAGAGACGAGAGCGACTGCGAAGAGTCGAGTAGAGTAGAACCGACACCTCCACCGCCCCTGCAAGATAAACCTTCTGCTCTATATATATATATATATATATATATTTAATTTTATTTTTGGCAACCAATCTTCTAGTACATAATTAATGCCATTGTTGAGTAGGTAATGATATTATAAGTTTCTTGCGATCATTTTCAATGAATTAACAAGATGGTGGCCGCCTTGTTAGAACTTTCTAGATAGTTTTTGTGGCAAGTTAGAATCCATGCTCTGGGGTATTATTTCTTATTCACTTCACTTGTGCACAATAAGCAAACTATATTAGGTAAAACACGACCAATATTACAAAATACAGAGCCAAATAACATACAAGATTATGAATAAAATATAAAGTATAACATGACATTCCAAGATCCCGCCAAAAACTACCTCCTGCTCTATATTTCTTTACAAACATCAACATTACAGTTCAATTAGTAAGGACGGACAGTTCGGAAATGAGACACAGGTATCGAAAGCACGGAAACCACGAACTAGGGTCTATATTAACATTGACGTAGCAAAAGAAAAAGTACAGAAAGTTGACACCACCATACATTGTGGAATATTTACACAAAGGGAATATAATTACATTTATGGGATTTTAAAATGACCTTTAGTTTTTTGTAACATGTGTTATATGTAAAATTAATTGTACTTTGTTAACAGTTACGTATATATAGTACTGGAAAGGCCAATTGTCTAACGAAGAAAAAATTGTGAATAAGTTGTTAGTCAATTAGCCTTTCCACTGTCTATATGGATTCGCATATTATTAAAGGAATCACATTTCTTCAACCTTTCTTCAAATCCAATAAATTCTTCATGCATTCACACCGGTTCGGGATACTTCTTCAACTTATTATTATAATCAGTTTTATTGAGATAGAATTGATTAGCCAAATACCATTAGTGGCATAATCAGTGTAGTAGGATGACAAAATTTCTAATGATTATTTTCATAAAATGTTTTAGATCATAGAATCATTACATTTAAATTATCTACGTATGTAGATAAACAAATAAAATGAAATAAATTGTGTATAAATTAAGTTTCAAGAAGCATCCGATAAGTTGTAATAAAGAGAACCGTTTTTTTTATACCATAGGAGGAAACGAACAGGCGGGTCGTCTGATGTTAAGTGATCACCACCGTCCATAGACATTTGCAACAAGAGGAGAGTTGCAAGTGCGTTGCCAGCCTATGTTTGGGCGAAGGGGGAGGAAAAGGGAAGTGGGCCAATGCAAGAACTGTTACTTCACGTCGGTTTTCTATGAGAGGATGGCACTACCCTGGTTGAGCTACCCATTCATGCTGAAACCAGCTTCAACGCGTCTCTACCACCTACCAAACCACCGTTTACAGACAAGACATTCTGAAATTGCTTTTTACAATGAGAGAAACCTCGGCCGATGAACTTGTCGTGGGCTTCAATGGTATAGGTAAGCCAATGACCATGTATTACAAGACAGACTGGTGCTTTTTTAAACAGCAATCTTACGTCATGTTAAATGACAAAATAGTTCAATATGGTGAAAACGCTAAACCCCGAGAGACTGACTTTCAAGTACAGTAGCCGGATCACAACACAGTTGAATAAAATTTTTGCGAAGTTAAATTAATTATTGCGAATTTAAGCGCCATGTCAAGCGGGTTTTGGTGTCTAAGGGCTATTATAGAGTGGATCAATATTAACGATGGTGATGTCTGGAATTGTCTCATCTCTGTGCATCCATTAAAAACGTTTGTGACATGTATCTAATATATTCTAAATATTATATATATTTGTTAAAAAGATAAACTAGATCGAGTTTCTTGCCGGTTCTTCTCGATGACTGGGTTGCTTTCCGAACCGGTGGTAGTTTTGACGTTCATAAGTGCCTTCTTTGGGCCAAAAATTGAATAAAGTGTTTTTGATTTAATTTCATTGGCGAGGGTTCAACGTGAGGGTTGGTTGTCGGGCAGTCGGACTTCAAAAAGCCCTACCACCATATTATGGCTTCATCACAATGTTTCCATTACCGAACTTGCGTTGCTGATTCGCAAGAATTCGAACCTATGTCGATTGACACGGTGTCCGAATACACAACCACTAAAGTATTATTGCTGCGTTCTCCAACATTATAATTTCTTAAGGACATAATTCATATTTTTTTTTAGATAATAACATCTTGTATATAATGAAGATATTTTATAGTATTTTTGCTATACGATATGTAGAGTGGCATGCAGTCAGTCAGGAGTTTCGTGATTGTTTCCTTATATATTTACGTATATATCTAAATTCAAATGTCTGCATTAATTGGAGTGTATATTTTTCACGGAGAAAATATTTCTAATTATTTTTTATGCTCTTTTTGAATAAGAGTGTAGACATTTTTTTTTTAATTATAAATATATGTATCTATAGATGTCTAATATATTCACAAAAACATTTTATAAAATATTGTTATCATTTAGAAAATATGTTTTGACTATTATTTTTTAAAAATCAGCTGAAATGTTCATGCTTGACGTCACACCATTCTAAAACATTTTTTTTTACATATGTCAAAGTTTATATGTCAGAACAAAGTATGTCATTACTATAATTTAACAGGATTTTATTTGCTACTAGCTGTGGCCGCGACTCCATCCGTGTGAAACCTAATGTAAAAAAACAGTTACTAATAAAATCATCTGAATGTATTAAGTCCACTTATCGACTTTTCTGTCGTACTTAAGTCGCGTCCTCACTAAAATTACAATAACTTTTGATAGAGTGGACCGATTTTAATGAAACAAAGACTAAGTCATTCTCGAAGATATGCTTTGTAATTTTATTGTGAACTCAGTACTTTATCAGTGATGCGTGTTTATACAAACAGACAGACAGACAGATAGACAGACATTTCTAAAAATGATTGAAATGTATTTTATTACTTATTCCTAGACACCCACAACATTTTTTTTCACGAAAACCGGAAAAGTACAGACACGTTCGATTTACATTCTTATTATATTTATAGATAAATGATACAACATTCAGTTTATCTATACTATAGGCTGTCAAAAAAAAATGTTATTATTCGTTTACTATTTACAATCCTATTGTTTGATGATATATTTCTTATATATCATTACATAGTATAAAACGAAGTCCCCTACCGCGTCTGTCTGTGTGTCTGTTCACAATAAACTCAAAAACTACTAAACGGATCTTTATGCGGTTTTCACCAATGGATAAAGTGATTTACGAGGAACGTTTTGGTATATAATTTGTCCAGGATTTTTTTATAATCAGGGCGGGAAAACGTTTGCCGGGCCCGCTAGTTTCTTATAATTAAATATAGTAGACAGTAATATATAATATGTAGCTATTTGTTACCAATATAAAAGATAATGATTACATTTATTTAAGTTTTCATAGTGTTTTTTATCGATGTCAATAAATTCTGCGTAAACAGGAATAAAACCGAATATTACCTTATTCATAATAATACAAAATTTTTACAATTTACACTTTTAATAGTAGACTGTAGAGAGTGGTGCAAAAATGCTATATATTTTTACTAGCTTATGTTATGGTAAAACGATTTCAAATTCTTGTATGCTTCTTTGTATAGATAATTACGTGTAGACACACAACGTACAGAAATGTTCTATAGTGATTTTAAACCCCAGTTACTTCAAGTACTTTGCATTTCGGGTGTGAATGTCGTTAATTCTAAGTCTAAGGCTATTTGAAAAATTAAGTGCTGTGTCATAAATACAGAATAAAAATATAAAGAAATATGTTAATTAATTTTGTATAAATGCAGGAAATTGACCAAATAACAAGTGTATATTAGGTCTTTACCTATGAAATTGCCGTTTTGTATGAAAAAATTTAAACGATTTTTTTTCATGTATTTTTTAAATGTATTAATCGAAGTAATCACCCATGCAATCAATGCATCTTTGCCAACGCAGTGGCAGTTTATTGATGCCCTTCTTAAAGAAATCAGCTGGACGGGAGGCAACAAATTCTTCAAAGGCATTTTGTACTGCCTCTCGGGTATTGAATTTTTTTCCCGCCAAGGAGTTATCCAAATTCTGGAAAAAATAGTAGTCTGTAGGCGTAAGGACTGGTGAATAGGGCGGATGACGGAGAACTTCCAACCCCAGTTCTTGCAACTTGGAGACCGTCTGCTGTGCAGTATGAGGTCGCGCGTTGTCGTGCAGGAGCAGCGGAAACGAGTGATTGACCAATGCTGGTTGGAGATGTGCCAGCTTCTCCATCATTGAGTTCAATTCTTCACAGTACACATCTGCAGTAATGCTCACCCCGTTTGGTAAGAAGCTGTGATGAATCACACCGGCGCTAGACCACCAAACAGTGACCATTACTTTTCTAGGGGTAAGTTTTCGTTTAGGGCATTGTTTAGGTGCTGAACCAGGATCCAACCAACTTGCTAAGCGCTTGCGGTTATCAAACATAATCCATTTTTCATCGCAGGTAACAATGCGGTTCAAAATTCCTTCATTTGTGTGTCTGTTGAGCAGTGCAAGGCACATCTCGACGCGTACTTCGTGCTGGCGATCATTGAGTTCGTGGGGCACCCATTTGTCAAGCTTTTTTACCTTGCCAATTTGACGCAAATGGACCAATATTGTTTTGACGCTAACGTCGAAAGCTGCTGCTAATTCAGCCGTAGATTGTGTATCATCAGCTTCCACAATCGCCTTTAATTCGTCATTGTCGACCAAAGTCTTCGGACGACCGCGAGGTTCATTTTTCAGGTCGAAATTCCCAGAACGGAAGCGAGCAAACCAATAACAGGTGGTGCGTTGGTTTGTAGTGTTAGCTCCGTAAACGTCGTTGATGTTGCGTGCCGCTTGTGCCGCGTTGCTGCCACGACGGTACTCATATTCCATAATTACTCGAATTTTTAACGTATCCATGATGACAAAAAAGATTGAAATGCGATGAAAATGTAACACTAATCAATAAACAGATGACTACTTTTGGAAAAATAAATCCATGTTTTTAAAATAAAATTAATTTGAAATTAGAATTCTTAGCCAAACAAATATTATTTTGATTTGAAATGGCCAGTACTGCAGAACGGCAATTTCATAGGTAAAGACCTATTATTAACTTAGATTACATTTAAACATATAGGTTCAGGAATCCCAAGGGCAAACGTGGTGTAGAATGAACGAGGACAGAGCAAATAAACATGAAAAAAGCATAAGCGAGTGACCATTGTGATAGTATAATGAGACGACTATGTACATAGAAGGGATCGTACTTCGGACCGAAGCCATGTCCTGGGTGTGCGACCGTGAACGTAACTCAATATAAAAATAAAACAAACCTAGGAGTTCTATGGCCCCCAGTCATCTCTGTATCTACCATCCTAAGAATGAGAAAACATTAACTAGTCAATTATATATCTTATTAACCTAAAATTAATTATTGAATTTATTTATTTCAAAGAAATATCCAGTTAATTATATTTTAATTATATATTAAATAGAATATATATTAATTATATATTCTTAAAAAAAGTACAAGTAAAATATTAGTTTCGCCAACAATGATTTCAATATATAAATAAATAAGAAGTATATTAATATTTATATTCAAATTCAAATAGAAACATATTTTTTTATGTATATTTACGATGAAAAGGCTAATTAAGTAAAGCACAAACTGGTAATAGGTCGTTAATCAATTAAATTATCCATCCTCTGTATTTATTTATATCCAACTAAAACTATGGCGGTGAAAAGGGTAATTGGCTAACGAGTCATCGACAGTTTTTGCACGTCACTCAGTTAACCTTTATAACGTCGATGTTAGCCTTTCTAACGTCGATGGTAGCCTTTCTAACGTCGATGTTAGCCTTTCTAACATCGATGTTAGCCATTATAACGTCGATGTTAGCCTTTCTAACGTCGATGTTAGCCTATCTAGCATCGATTAAATTATTTTAAGTTGAAAGTTAAAATAAAACTGATAACTGTCATCACAATCAACTTAAAAGTTATCTAAACCGTTTAACTAACCTCAACTTAAAACTAAACCTTATGACAGTTAAAGCAGAAAAAAAACTTTTAAAGAATAAAATAATTCTTTTATATATTGTTAATACTCACGATAATAGGTCTAGTTGTGCATCGCTCGGCACTGTATCGCTGGTGCCCAGTATGTGTGACAATTCACAGGACTTCTTGCCCGACTTGACGCCGTCGCGGGCCGAGTCACCGACCACTATCGAATATAAAATTATTTAAAAATCAAATCAAAATACTCTTTATTCAATTTAGGCCCTGAGAAGACACTTATGAACATCAAAACTACCACCGGTTCGGAAAGCAACCCAGTCATCGAGAAGAGACGGCAAGAAACTCGATCTGGTTTATCTTTTCATAATACATAACATATTTTTTGATTATTAAAACATAACGACATATAAAGTTACATTCGTTTTGGTGGATGCACAGAGAGAGACGTCACTTCCAGACGTCACTATCGTTCACATATTGATCCACCCTGTAATAGCCTTTACGTATTAAGACCCTGTATGTATTTGAAATTAAGACTTTAACGGTGTTATTCCAAAAAAAGTTAAATACTTGGTTTAAAAAGGTTTCCAATTAAACGCACCGCGCTCGCCCGAGGCAAGTTCGCGTTATCCTTTGTCGCAAGTCTAACCTAACGTAACCAAAGCGAGACAAAAGAACAAGATGGCGAACATTCAGCGACGGTGGTGCATTTAATATGAGACCTTTTTAAAGCCAGGGTTCAATAGGTATTTAACTTTTTTGTAACAACGCCGTATGTGTTTAAAAAACATAAATCTATTCACAAAAAGATTAGAAATTAAAAAAACTGTATCGTTACATTTCAAAACAAGCCAAATCCAATTTTAGCCGTTCCCAATATTTTACATAATCTTTCAAGATTTTCAAATTTCGTACATGCAAAATATGATGATCATAGAAAAAACCTAATGAACGCCAAAATTTTAACTTTGTTCTCGGTATATAAAAACTGGAAATTTAAATAAATTAAACATGATATTATATGAATGATTAAAAGTGGATTTAGCTTATTTTAAAATGTAGCGACTAAAATACACAAAGGAAAACGATATCAACATATTCCTGCTCCATTTTAGCACTCTAAAACTTTGTACAAATATTTTTGGCATTTGTACGCAAATTACTGATATAGTGCCATAATAATAGAAGAGATAATGCACGAGTCGTTCCAAAATAATTGTTCTATTACATACGAGTATAGGTTTCAGTGTTTTGAATATCATTTTGAAGACTGAATCCGAGTAAGAAACTACATTACATATTTATAAACTTTGTAGAGGTTTAAAAATGATAGTTAAAAAAAAAAATAAACAATAATAACACTCCACAATTATATTCGATTTCATTGAATTTTGAAATTGAAATCAAATATTGAATTATTAACATTCAAATATTAAATTCGAATATACTAGTAGTAATTACTAAAAATATAAAAAAAAGTTGGTATGTAGTTAAAACTTTTATATCAAGTATTTTCTTCATCAAAATATCTAGCAATCAGTTTCTATCTGAAATAGTTGAAATACTTATAAAATCATTACATAGTATAAAACAAAGTCCCCTACCGCGTCTGTCTGTCTGTCTGTTCGCGATAAACTCAAAAACTACTGAACGGATTTTCTTGCGGTTTTCACCAGTAGATAGAGTGATTCATGGGGAAGGTTTTAGTATATAATTTGTCAAGGATTTTTTTATAGTCAGGGCGGGACTTCATCTTCCGTGCCCGCTAGTTAATTATAATTTATTTTATAGTATTATATAACTTTAGGTTTGCTAAGATTTATTAGCAAATAAGTTTACCAAGTTGCAAATTGAAAATTAATATATAATATTGTAATATACATAGCATTCATACTGAGAATAGCTTTGAGGGTGGCCAGCACAGGTCCAACGCCGATGTTCTTATGTGCTGCTGCGAGCAAATGCCTATCGCAGGATAAACGCACCCCTGCAGCGGCACCTCCCGGACCCGGAGACGTTGACACCGAGTATAGTCCTGATAAAAGAAAAAAAAAAGTCATGGTGGTCGAGCTTTAATTCATGATGGTCGAGTGTTAAGTAATGGTAGTCTAGTTATATCTCATGGTGGTCGTGTGTTAAGTAATGGTAGTTAAGTGTTAACTAATGGTGGTCAAATGTTAATCATGATAGCCAATGATAATGGAGTGTTAACTAATGGTGGTCAAATGTTAAGTCATGCTGGTCGAGTTTTAATCCATGTTGGCCGAGTGTGAAGTAATGGTAGTGAAGTGTTAACTAATGGTGGTCAAATGTTAATCATGATAGCCAATGGTAATGGAGTGTTAACTAATGGTGGTCAAATGTTAAGTCATGCTGGTCGAGTTTTAATCCATGTTGGCCGAGTGTGAAGTAATGGTAGTGAAGTGTTAACTAATGATGGTCAAGTGTTAAGTCATGATAGTCAATGGTAATGGAGTGTTAACTAATGGTGGTCAAATGTTAAGTCATGATGGTCGAGTTTTAATTTATGGTGGCCGAGTGTTAAGTGATGGTAGTGAAGTGTTAACTAATGGTGGTCAAGTGTTAAGTCATAGTAGGCAAGTATTAACTCATGATGGTCGAGTGTTAAGTATTGGTGGTCGAGTAGTTTATATCATGCGGGTCGAATAGTATTATTTTATGGTGGTTTAAATCGTTCCGATCGAGTAATCGTTATGATAATTTCGTCTACCTCTGAATTTAAAGTACATTATATATATCACCCTGGTCATACTTAACATATTTAGTGCTCTTTTTGAAAATGATTAAGAATTAGTGACGATTTCCATTTTTAGTCGTTATAGACGGAAATACATCTAACTAAAAAGTTATTAACAGTTATTGTATGGTACAAGTAAAGTTGATAAAAATTGATTGAGTGAATGTCTCACCAGGTTGTGGAGTATCGACGGTTTTAAAGAGCCTGAGTAAGAGATGGCAGGTGAGCCTTGCGCCGGTGTCGGGAGAGGGCGCGTTGGCGATGTTGCCGGAGGTGCCGGCGCCGCCGCAAGCCTTCAGCAAGGACGGTAACGCGGCGTGACGGACGAAGTCTTCCAACGAGAAACAATGACGAGCTGGAATATCACATCTTTATACTTCAATGCTCATATTTTTATAGAGATTTGAATACTCGTATTTGATTATATAATTTTTTTTAATATAATTTACTGTGTGACGCTTGACCTCTGTCTCACCTGATGGAAAGTGAAGACGAGGCCTAGGATCTAACGTGTTCACCCAGTAAAAGTACATTCACTCTTCTTTTGAAGATCACTTCATCATACACTTCAGGAAAAACAGACGCAGGCAGCGTATTCCACTCCTTCGCAGTTCTCATAATAAATGACGATGCAAAGCACTTCGTCCGGATAAATGGTATGTCAACCGCGAATGAATGGAGCCCCGTACGGCGTCTGGTAGTCCTAAGATGAAGCGGAGACGGTGGAATTAGTTGGTGCAGATCTTGTGCACATTCTCCAAAGTGTAGCCGATAAAATACTACAAGACAAGCGACCCTACGCCGATGTTCCAGTGTTTGCAGTTTGGCTGCTAATAGCGATTCGTTACCGACAAGTCTTCGAGCTCTGTGATCGACGGAGTCTAGCAAGGCCAACTGGTATTTAGAAGACCCGTCCCAAAGGTGACAGCAACACTCCACACACGGCCTTATCTGCGACTTATATAGATTAAGAAGCTGTTCCGGCGTAAAGTACCGCTTCACCCTGAAAAGCACCCCCAATTTTTTTGCAGCCATTTTAGCCTTAACCTCAATCGAACGTCCATAGTTGAGCTTGGCGTTTAAATTTATCCCGAGGAGTTCGAGGTTGTCGGTAACCGGTATGGGTACACCTTGGAGAATAAGGTTTTAGATAGAATGGACAACGTTTCAAGGAGAACAGACACGCCTGAGTTTTCGTAGCGTTGAACTGAACAAGGTTTGCATCACCCCAGTTAGATACAAATTCAAGTGCCAAGTTCATGCGATTGATCATCGCTTCTCTCAGATCACCGATTACTTTCCCATCAGCACGAGGGCCCGATATGTAACTCCCTGTAACGGTGCTATCGTCTGCATACCGGGTTTGAACAGATCGTTAATAAATAGCAGAAATAGCGTTGCAGAGAGTACTGACCCTGTGGAACTCCAACATCAATTGCCATAGGGTTGGAAGAGCAACCATCCACACTACCTGAATTAAACATTCACTCAGGAAGTCTTTGATCTAGACTCTCAGACTGTCGGGAATTCCATATGATTTATTTATTTTTTACCTACCAGGATTTATTACCTACCAGGCTTTCATGCCACACTTTGCCGAAGGCCTTGGAAATGTCAAGAGATACAGTCAAGGCCTCGCCATGTCTCTCAATAGCCTCACCCCATTTTTTAGTGGCATACACCAGGAAATCTTTTTTGGCGGAAGCCGTACTGTTGATCACTTAGGATGTCATTGCTCTCTAGGTATGTCATGAGTTGGTTGTTGACAACTCGCTCCATAACTTTACGTAAGAGAGAGGTGATGGCTATTGGACGATAATTGGTAGGATCGGCACGATCACCCTTTTTGAGAATGAGTTGTATGTTGGCAAGCTTCCAAGACTTTGGAACAGCACCGAACTTAAGAGAGAGCCGGAACAGGCGTGTTAAAACAGGGGACATTTCTGCTGCACATTTTACGCAGAACCATAGCTGAAATACCGTCAGGACCATTGGCTTTACTCACATCTAGATTGCGAAGTATGCTACGTACATTTTTATTACGTATAACGATTTCCGACATTCTAGAATTGCGCATAGGAATGGTGGGCGGGTTTTTATTAACAACATCCAGATGTGAATTTTCTGCGAAGAGGTTCGCCAAGACATGAGCCTTCTCAATAGCTGAGTGAGTCAGTGTTCCATCAGGTTTCAACATTGGAGGCAACGACGGCTTTCGAAAGTTAGCCTCGACTGACTTGGCAAGTGACCAAAAGGCTTTGCTACCTGTCGGAAACTTAGAAAGCTTTGATCCTACCTGACCAACGTGGTCGAAGCGGGCCTTTCGAAAAACTTTCTTGCAGGCTTTCGCAGCTTTATTAAACTCTTTTTTAGTCCTCTTTAGATCCAGAGATTTGTGATTACGTGCTGAAACCCATGCTTGATAAGCCAACTCCTTTGTCCTTTCCGCTACGGCACAGTCTGAGTCGAACCATGGGCGAATATCATCAGTAAGAGATACGTCTAAAAATGGAATGTAGTATTCTATACCCAGACGCATCACCTCAGTGACAGCTACTGCACAGCTCGATGGATCTTTTGAGGTAAAACAAGTCTGTCACCAAGGATAAGATGCAAAGAAGTGCCGCACGCAACTCATCCCAATTAGATGACTTGTATCGCCAAATTCTTCTGGTGCCCTAGAGACTTTTGTCAGTAAGGGGATATGACGAAACGGATCTTACCAGACAGTGATCGGAACTACCCAAGGGAGCGGAAACAGATGTAGAGTATCAGTCTGGGTTAGAAGTCAGCAGAAGATCGAGGCAATTGGCAGTATGAGTGTCAATATCTGGTATCCGCGTCGCTTGATTAACCAGTTGTGAGAGATCGAGAGAGAGTGCAAATTTGTGCGCTTCTCTCCCAGCGTGATCAGTTCTCTGGAATGGGAAAAGCCAATCCTGATGGTGGGCATTGAAATCCCCCAGGAATACTAGTTCTGCAGAAGGATACCGCTGCTGTACAAGGTCCGCTGTTGCCATAAAGTGTTCGAAGAATCTGATTGTCTCTTGATCGCCACTATGCGACCTGTACGCTCCAACGTAAATAGTCCTTTCTAAACCTGAGTCAGCCAATATACAAAGTGTCGAGAAATAGCGATCTTCTAAGTTTCGAAGACGCCGATAGCAGATGTCATCACGAATGTATGCACAGACGCCAGCACGTTGGATGAAATGGTGCTCCAAGGTATACCCTGGGTAATTAAGATAAGCATTATCGTCTGGGCAACGTATCTGCGTCTCCGTCAGAAAGAGTAGGTGCGGTTTGACAGTCTCAAGGTGGTGGTGAACTGAATTAAGGGTAGAGTGCAGAGCCCGGATGTTGGTGAGGTGTAGTTTTAGTGGGAGGAAGTGCTGCCGCTGTTTAACTTTTCTCTTATATTTAGACATTTTCATTATTGTTGTAGAGTGAATTTAAGGAGAATAGTTTAAGTATGAGGTAATGCGTGTTCGATCAAACAGTTCTCAAGCAATGCAACGCTGGTGAGTAGCTCATTTGGAGACTGCGGGGATGCCCAAACCCCCCCGGAAATGGCCGCCGGGTCCTCCCGTCCGGTCGCCAACCGGCACGGCGGAGCATACCGGGATTTTTCGCGAGGCGGCGGGTCAGCTTTTTATAGGTGGCTAACCTACTACTTGGGCCCCCTACAACCTGCGGTCGGCCAGCGGTGCACCGTGCTTTGGATCCCGCTAGCATCCAGAATAAGATACCCGGCGTACAGAGACATGAATACTGAAAACGACTGACTAACGCTTCACTACTATCCAAAAAAGATTCTCCCTGCAGTTTGGCTACTCCACACCACACACCGGAACACGTCTAATCGTTTGGCGGTATGACACAGTGCAGAGGGTGGTGACAAGCCACGGCCAAAGCCTACCACCTGAAGGGCTGCTCGTTTAGCACCACCCGGGGGTCACGTGTAGGGTCTCGAGGGTAAAGCCTACGGACGCGAGCAGCAACAACCCCCAATGTATGTTGTAATGTATGTAACCCCCTAATAAATGTTAAGATATTAAAAAAAAAAATCTCTTTATCTATTAAATATTGTCAGAAGGGAATCGAGCTAAAGATAAGCCTTAAAATATAAGCGTAAATACAAATAAATACTATTTTTTAACAAGTTAATTAATAATAATTGGCTATACATTCGCGAATAAAAGTGGGAGCAAGGAGTATACCAGTAAAATCCTATATAGACTAATTAAGAGATCTTTGCCCCTCAGGAACTATAAGCTTCTTATTGAAGAGAGAGGGAGAGGTTGCTGTGAGAGGACTGCGAGCATTGTGAATGAGCGTTGATGCGCATCCTTATAAACCTGTACTAGGATTATATATGCCAAGCACTGGCTTAAACTAATCTCCTTGGAACAGATGGACCTGGCAATCGCACGATGAATCCATGGAAAGCTAAGAACTTAATTTAAACACTGTAGTTATACATTGCGCTCTTTCTTAGTTAACTACTCACCGACTAGTATACAGGTGAAGACTGCAAGCGCGTCGTGTGCGGCGGCGTCGTGCAGGTCCCGGTGATGGAGGAGGTCGGGGTAGAGGGTGGGGGGAGCGGCGTGGGCGGCGGCCGCCGCGGGGTAGTGCTGTGCACCGCACAGAGCAACCAACGCTCCGAGCCACTCCGCTGCTAATGCACTGCACCACGCGGTCATCTCCGAACACAAAACTCCTAACTCGTTCACACTGTGAAAATAAAAATCAATTTCCGTATGTATGTAAGACTAACACTTCAGAACGGCTGCACGTAATTGACTAATTCCTTCTGGTTGTGTTCCTAATTGTCAGGACAAGATTTGCACGAAAGAAAATGTTTAAAAAAATCGGGTTAAAATAGTTACATATAAAAGTGAGAGAGTGAGACAAAAGACAGATCTTCAAAAATATTGACAGATTAATGCTCTATTCCCATTTTATTTCATAACAATCGTACTGTAAAAAGAAGATTTGGTCTCACGTCAACACCCGGACGAAGCAGGCGGTTGCATGTATACATAATAGAATATATTTTAACCATGTTGCTAAAATGCTACGTGAAATGAGATATATATGATTTTATGAACGAGGATGCGAGACAAATTTTAATTTTAGTATCCTATCAACGTAACCATTATCAAAAACCTTTTAAAAATGATAAAATATTCATATAAACGATAATGTATTCAATCTCATTCCCTCGTAAATCAAATTACTACAGATGTATGTTTGTCTCTTTTTAATGTCACGTTCTCGTTTCATCGAGTTTCAAACCACAAAGAAGAAATTCTCATTTCAGTAAAAACTTACCGATCATTGTCGACTTCGCGGCATACAGCAAGCATTGCTGAACACACGAAGCTGTATCTGTTCGCAGGCGATTCGGCAACTTGTCGTGCCCAGGCTATCTCAATTTTACCTACAACGCATGAACAATATATATTACACACAATAAGAGTAGCGCTTGTTGACAAGGTATTTAGACTCTTTACCTTTACGAGGGTTAGTGAAGAATTCACCTAGAAACTGTGGGTTGTAGGAGTAGTTTGACGGTATGGGCTGGAGTGGAGAGTAGAGAGCTTGCCTGTGAAGGATTGCAGATAAAACAAATTTATATATAAATTACAAGAAGTTCATAACATATTTTATATACTACAGTTCTCATTCTTGTCTATCTATACATCTTCTATACATATAATAAGAATAAACGTAAATGTAATGTGGCTGTACCTTTTCGATTTTCGTAAAAAAAATATATTTGTTGCAGGTGTCTAAGAATAAGTAATAGAATACATTTCATTCATTTTTAGAAATGTCTGTCTATCTGTCTGTTTGTATGAACACGCATTACTGCTAAAGTAATGGGTTCATAATAAAATAAGAAAATTATAAAGCATATCCTCGGGAGTAACTTAGTCTTTGTTTCATTAATATCGGTCCACTTTATCAAAAGCTGTTTTAATTTTAATGGTGGAGCGAATTAAGTATGAGAGAAAAGTAGATAAGCAAATGGACTAAATACGTTCAGATGACTTTATTAGTCATTGTTTTGTACATCAGGTTCCACGTGGACGAAGTTATTAATGAATTCTGCTAATGTCTTCACTAGTTATGCAATAAGCAGTTATGATCATAAAAGAAAACACAGTTTTTACAGACAAACTTGTCAGTTTAAAGGGAGCAACAATATCTGCTAACAGTGGCCTCGAGCTGATAAGAAAATTTTACAAATAAAATATTTTCTACTTTAGGCGCCGAACGTCCAGAAGTCTACAGTATTTCACTCCTTTTTCTATTATATTTACATTAATATACATAATACTCAATATTGGCGAGTATCTATGTGCAAATTGTAAAGTATTAATATACAAAATTTTAACAATATATATATAAATATAAATAGCGCGCGCTTCTCCCACTTCCTGTAACACATTTCCGTCCCTTTTCCAAAATCACGCCTACAAAAAATATCCAGCAACCGAGAGGAAAGATAAAAAAAAAACTTATAATCACAAACTTTTAATAACAATGTATACCAACTTGATTTTAGGGTATGCGTTGGCGAATGTGTCGGCGTGGGGCGCGTGGCAAAGATGAGCCGCCGCCTTGTACAGGTCGTGGAGTTGCGCCAACACGCAGCGCTCGGCCGAGCCGCAGTCGCCGGGGTTCACTACGCACTTCACTAGCCGGCACAGCTGCTCGAATACCGCTGACGTTTGTTCCACGCACACTACACAAACACATCTCTAATGCCAGCAGTATTTAACAAATCTTCATCACCCTACGCTTTAAAATGTTGTAATATATGTACGTAGATATAGATAAAGTAATATTAAGTTGTCATCTTTCTGACTCTCCGATAATAGATGTCTTGCAGTACGGTTGACTTTCATTGAACTCCCTAAAATAGAACCTTTTAGACATTCTCATATCAAATGTCATAGGGGTTTATATAGTATTCAAACACTCAAGACTACTAATGAGTGCACTACGCACTTCATTAGTAAGCACAAGTGTTCAAGTCGCACTGACGTTTGTTCCAGGCACACTACACAAACGTATCTTTAATGCCAGTAGTATTTAACAATGAAAATTCTTTACATGTTGTTATGACCCTAAGCTTTTTAATATCTTATTGCATTCAAACACAAGACTACTAATGGGTTCACTACGCACTTCATTAGTCGGCACAATTACTCAAATACTGCTGACGTTTGTTCCACGGACACTACATGAACATATCTTTAATGCCAACAGTATTTAACGATGAAAATTCTTAACAAATTTTCATGAACCTATACTTTAAAATGTTGTAATATATGTACGTAGATATAGATAAAGTAATATTTTAGTGTAAGCAGCTTTAAGTTTTCATCTTTCTGACTCTCCGATAATACATGTCTTGCAGTATGGTTGAGTTTCATTGAACTCCCTAAAATAGAACCTTTAAGACATTCATATCAAATGTCATAGGGGTTTATATTGTATTCAAACACTCAAGACTACTAATGAGTGCACTACGCAATTCATTAGTAGGTACAGTTGCTCAAGTCGCACTGATGTTTGTTCCACACACTACACAAACATATCTTTTATGCCAGTAGTATTTTACGAGAAAATTTTTAACAGGTTTTTATGACACTTGGCTTTTTTTCAATGTTATTGTATTCAAGTATTCATTTTTTTTATATCATAGGTGACAAACGAACACGTGGGTCACCTGATGTTAAGAGATCACCACCGTCCATAAACAATTGCAACACCAGGAGAGTTGTAAGTGCGTTGCCAGCCGTCTTTGGTGGGAGGGAGAATGGAGAGCGAGGGGAGCGGAAGGGGACGGGGGGCGATCTTCCGGCGCTCTCACTGGCAAAACGAAACGCAACAATACAACCACTTCACGTCGATTTTTTGTGAGATGGTGCTACTATCCCTGGTGAGCCGACCCATTCATGCTGACACCAGTAATAGCTTCAGTGTGACTCTATCACCTACACAATACTACTAATGGGTGCATTACGCACTTCAGTAGTCGGCACAATTGCTCAAATACCGCTGACATTTGTTCCAAACAGATTACATAAAAAGATTCTTAATTACAGCGGCATATACAGAACGATGAAAAACGTTGATCATGACCCTGCGCTCTTTAATGCCATAAAGATTTATATCGTATTCGTATTCAGGCACTCAAGACTATTAATGGGTGCAGTACGCACTTTAGTAGTTGGCACAATTACTCAAATCCCACTAATGTTGTACACAAAATTATTTTAAGGCCAGTAATATCTACAGAATAATAATGATGTTTTAAAAAAAATATTCTGGTAAGTTAGGTACTTACATAATAAACATGAATGATATCGCCTAAGCGCACCGACGGTGTACAGTGCCAGTGCGGAAGTGTAAGCCCGCGGAGCCGCAATACCGCTGCTGGGCGCACCGCGTGTTATCAACGCACCCTCCACTTCTGACAATTCCTTTAATATCTATAGGATAAAATAAATATTACAATAACAATCAATCGTTTTATCTATACGTTTTCATCATTTCCACAGAAAAAAAAACATTATCTTTTATTTGAAATATCTAATGAAGCAGTTGAAAATAAATTTGTTTATACATAGCGTCACACGTATATGTCCGATTTATTTTAAACGCCATCTATGCGCTCATCGATAGTACTACATTGTTAGGTGTAAATATTTTAAATATTTGATATTTTATGTTACTAGTAAATTTGTTTTTAACGCCATCTACATTGTAATTTTCAGATTTATTTTAAATGCTATCTATCTATGCGCTTAGCGTTTGTATTAAATTGTTGCGTGTACATATTTTAAATATTTGATATTTTATGTTACTAGTAAATTCGTTTTTAAGGACATCTACATTGTAATTTTCAGATTTATTATAAATGCCATCTATACGCTTATCGTTTGTACTATATTGTTGAGTGTACATATTTTAAATATTTGATATTTTATATTACTAGTAAATTTGTTTCTAACGAAATCTACAATATAATCTTCAGATTTATTTTAAATACCATCTATGCGTTTATCGCTTGTACTACATTATTGGGTGCACATATTTTAAACTAGCTGTGCTCGCGACTCCGTCCGCGTGGCACCTAATATTAAAAAAAAACAGTGACTAATAACATCATCTGACTGTATTATGAACATTTACTTATCTATATTTCTCTCGTAGCTAAGTCGCGTCGATATTAAAAGTATTATAACTTTTGATAGGCCGAATCGATTTTAATGAAACAACGACTAAATGTTACTCGAAGATATGCTTTATGATTTTCTTGAAAAGGTTTTATCATGAACGCAGTGTTTTAGCAATGATGCCTGTTCAAGCAAACAGACAGACAGACATTTCTAAAATTGATTGAAATTGATATTTTATCACTTATTTAACATCAGCAAATGTTTTTTACAAAAATCTATAAAGTACAGACAGACACGTTAGATTTACATTATTATTATATGTACTAGCAGGCCCGGCAGACGTTGTCCTGCCCTGATTATAAAAAAAATCCTTGACATATTATATACCAAAACGTTCCTCATGAATTACTTTATCCACTGGTGAAAACCGCATGAGGATCCTTTCAGTAGTTTTTGAGTTTATCATGAACAGACAGACAGACAGACGCGGTAGGGGACTTTGTTTTATACTATGTAATGATACATAGATGTTGAATATTTTATATTACCAGTAAATCTAGTTTTAACCCCATTTACACTGTAATTTCTCTAAAATGTGTGGTTTATCCGCTATGAGAGTTGTGAGATACCTGTATACATGTCTCGATAAGCGCGTGCACGTTGAGCGCGATCTCCATGAGGTCGAGCGCGAAGGCGACGTGCTCGGGTTGCGGCAGGTACGTGGTGGCGCCGACCGCGTACGCCGCGAGCGCTTCACAGACGGCGCCGCCCACCGCCCACGAGACCGCACCTTGCTCGTACATCGACATTGCCTGACCAAACAAACTCTCTTCGTACCAGTACAACTTTCTTTTTTTTTTAACTGACTAACGCTATTGTCCCCATGTGCCTTCACAACTTGACCAGACTAACAAAGTAAATGAGGTTTTGGCGGGATCTTGGAATGTCATGTAGTGGACTTTATATTTTATTCATAATCTTGTGTTATTTAGAAAAAAGAAAGTAAGATATATTTATTCAATACATACAACACACGATTACAAGAATATACATAAAAAAAAAAACAAAAATCAAGAGAGACAAGTGTTGCATGTGGTGAAGAAGTCTTTGTCTCAGCACAAGCTGCAAGCTTCTATGTGGAAGCGTTGCAGCGCTGTTTTTCAGACAAAGCCTGCTGTATATTAATATATAGACGAAATTACAAATACACGGACGCATTTTCATGATAATTTCAAATTAATATTACACATGTTCTTATAACCTAATACTGTCTAATACGATACAATAAAATTCATGGAAAAGCTGTGGAATTAGATATCATTTTCAAATGATTGTGCACTAGCTCAGAGACCATAATATGATGTAACTAGTTTATTCAATTTATTTATTTGGCTCTATAGTTCGTATTATTGGCGGCATTTTACGTAATATAGTTCGGTTCTTGGGCACAAGTGAAGTGGATGGGAAATCATACTACGGAGCTTGGATTCTGAGATGCCACAAAAACTCCCTGGAAAGTTCTAAAAAGTAGACTACCTTCTTCTTGTTAGAACATTGAAATTATCAGAAGAAACTTATAATATTATTATTACCTACTCGATGATGGCAATAATAATCAAGAATATTGGTTGCCAAAAAATAAAATGAAGGAGAAGAAAATAAAATGTTTCGATAATAAAGTGTTAGTATAGAGTCCACACTATTTGTTCGATAACAAAATATTAATGTTCACTATATCTATATCTTCTATATATGTATATATGTAATTTCTTTTTTTTTATGTGTGTGGACTAATTAATATTATGCATCCACATTAATAACTCTGCAGTTATATTTATACGTTAATATTCCAAATAATTGACTACCGTAAACTTTTTTATTTTGTACAAGGAAAGTATATGCTACTTCGCAATTGAGCGAGTATATAAATACAGTCCACAATACTCAAAAATCGCCTTCATTTCCGATATACACGAATGCGTTTGTGAATCATGCAATCTCGATTGTATGACTCACTTAACGAATATATGTATGAATAGCTTAGAATAGTTTAGCTAGGTCAGATCGGGATCTTTTTCGGTAACAGCCCAAGCCGAGGTGTGCCGTGCACCCTTGAGTATGTTACCTAAACAAAATCGGCTGAGTATCTTAAGCGCTCGCCTTAGTAGTTCGGTGAAGCTGTCAAGGCCGTAAGGCAAATAGCATAGTCAGTTCGAGAGAAAAAAAACCTAAAAAATCGTAAAGAAAAAACAACTTTCTTTATATTGAGTTTCACGACATTTTGTACACTAGAATTATTTTATTACACAAATATTATGCTATAGAAATTATTAACAAAGGTATTAGAAAGTATATATTTTAATAGACTTAAATAACGAGTCCAAAATAATCATTGCATTAAAACATGTACGTCGTCGCGGGATAACTGTTTTTTTTTATATACTAGTCATGTATTATGATCCGTTTCGTTTACAAAGTTTGCAGCGCCGGTATACTACATGACGTCATGTTACCACTACCGTCGCTACGATTATAACGGTAAGTAATTACTTACTTGAAATTTATGAGTGACAGCCTCGAAGTTGAATTCACTACGGGAATGCTTTTTAATTTTTCCACCTTCGGCGACGTCAATGGAGAATTTCTTAGAAAATAATTTGCAGATTTCTGTAATACGTTCCACGACATATTATTACGGTTGTTTAGTTTACATATAAAGAAAATATATGATCGCTGGATTAATATACAATAAAAAGTATCCTACGTGTAATCAATTTCTATGATAAATTTTATTACAATCAGTCTTGTTATTTGAGCGATATTGTTGGTTAAATATGGAAACAAACGTACTTTTGAATTCATAACAGACTAGCAGATTCCCACTCGTTTCGTTGGGCATTAAAAAATGGCAAATGTACAATAGAATCCAAAAAAGTAGCCTAGAACCATCTACGAAAAATTCCGTAACGAACGGTCATAGAACGCTTGGCACGACGTGGCGACGCAAAACACGAACTTTGCACTATTAACGAAATACTCAAAAACATTTGTAACGCTATCTGTATAAACATAAGATTCAAATTGTTTTGTCGGCCACTCGTTATACTAGTGCTACACGGCACGCGCCGACGACCTAGCACACTTTAATATATGCCGCCAAACACACCGCGCCTGCGCCTAGTTAAATTTTTGTATTTAATAAAAATAAATATTTATGGAATAAAATAAATAAACAGTCATTATTTTATGGAACATATTTGTAATGCTTTATCTTTTCATTATGCCATAGCTGAATCCTGCTGTAATCTGTTCTTATAGGCATATAACTTATACAAAACAATTTTCACATCTGCCAGTCGTCCCGTGACGGCTCATTTTTTTTTATTTATACATCATCATCTTCTTACCCTTACTCCACCTAAGTAGGGTCTGCATAACATGTTTTCCTTTTCTACTCTCCCCTATCAGATGTCATCTCAGTACTCACACCTTTTACACACATATAATTTTTCACACAATCCATCCATACCTTTTTCGGTCTTCCTTTACTCCTACATCCATCCATCATCATATTCAAAACCTTTCTTAAAATTTTTATTTATACAATTACATATGTGTGTGTTAAGGGGAATTTCAAAAATATCGAAAAATTGCCGTATAAACTGAATAAAATGAAGGCGCTTGAAACAAAAAGAAAAACAATCTAGGAAACCTATACAAAATTTTTTGGTAGGTCAAAGAACAGTTACCGCGTCGCACAGTGGTTTGCCTCTGTACTAGAGGTCGTAAAAAAGATTATGAACTTACAATTTTCGATAATGTGCGTGCCCCCAAAAAAAAGGCCTGTATATAATTAATTATGGGGAAAAATTATTGTGACCAATTGATTACCTTTTGTCATCTTTTTAACGGCGTGTTTGGCTTCGTCTCTCTGCCGGCCGACGCCGTACAATAGGATGTGGCGTTGGTTCGCGTCGTGCGGCGCGTGGTCCGGCTCCGCGGGCGGCAGCGGGAAGTGCATAGTGTAGTGATAGTGCCGTGACACGACACCGCTTGTACCGCACCCACCGTTTGGTCCCATGCTGCCGTTACCTGTGCACGCACCGCTCGACGATACACCGCCGCTTGATGTGCGAATACCTGGTCAAGCGATGATGTCTTAGTTTTATTTGGCAACCAATCTTTTAGATTATTACTGCCATTGTCGAGTAGTTAATAGTATTACAAGTTCTTCTTCCATTCCATTTTTGGCAACTAGTCTTCTAGTACACTATTACTGCCCTTGTTAAGTGAGTATCGATATTACAAGTTTTTTGATATAATTTCAATGAACTAACAAGATGGTGGCCATTTTGTTAGAACTTTCCATGGAGTTTTTGTGGCATCTCAGAATTCATGGTCCGTGGTATTATTTTCTCTCCCCTTCTTTTTTTTTTTTTTTTTTTTTTTTGCTCTGACTCCCCTCTTGCCCCAACAAGGTCTTAACCTCTCCCCCCGACCCCTAAGGCGAGCCCTTAAGGCCCCCCCCCCATTTTTTTTTGCCACCTCCCCCAAGGAGGCGCGCCCCCCCCCGCCTTTGTCTTTTCCCCTTTACATCCATTTCCCGCCCTCTCTGAGCTAACCCAAACTAAACTAACTTTTCTTACATATATGATTTTTTGAAACATATATGTGTACCAAGCATACATACCCCAACACCTCTTATATATATTTCGTATCGGATAATATTCTAAACTATTTCAGTTTGATAAGGGAAAAAAAATAAAACCCTTCCACTTGCATGTGTAAGCGTGTATGCGTGCACGTGCGTGGAGGTGATATGTGTAATGTTGTCGCAGTGATGTAAGATTTTGTGTCACTGTATCGCGCGAGCAGCGTACTCAAGGGCTCCACGCCGAGGGATCGGACCTAGGCTTGAGCCGCTGCCGAGGGGGGCCTAGTCTGGTGTGCGGGAGCGAAATTTACCCCCAGACCACGGCGGCGTGATCTGTGGTTACGCGGGCGTGGGCGTGAGCACGCTCTGTTTGGAGAGACAGGCTGGTACTGATCGTTCACTGCCGTTATTTCATCGGGAGGGTCGGTAAAAATATGTCGCGGACGTCTTTTACAGCGCGCAGCGTTTGGTACGGGTTCGTATTTTGTGGCGGATACCACTAACGGACTGGGATGATTCGCGGCTTTTTCAAAATAACTAATCGTAAGTGATTTTACGTATGCCCAGATAGAAGGCATCTCTAGGTCCCTATGTAGATCAACTCTCCGGACGTACCACGAAGCACCGGTTACTTTACGTAAAACGCGGTTTTGAAGAACCTGCAACTTATGAAAATTATCTTTCGACATATGCGCAAAAACGGGACTGCTATATGTCATCACGGGACGGATACACGTCTTATACAAAGTGAGCTTGTGTCTGAGGGACATCTTACTCCTATGACAAAGCAACGGATGGAGGCGACCCAAGACCATAGTGGCTTTGTTTCGCACTCTATCTATATGTGACTCGAAATTTAAATGTTTATCTAATGTAACACCGAGATATTTGACCTCGTCGGCCCAAGGTATATCGGTTCCTTCACTTATGCACAATAAACAAACTATATTACATAAAACACCACCAATTCTACACAATATAGAGTCAAGTAACACACGATTATGAATAAAATATAAAATACACTAAATGACAGACCAAAATCCCGCCAAAAACTCCGATGGCTTAGTTATGATAGCTTATCTATGTTTCTCAGGCTTATAGTGACCAATGTGCAGCCGAGATAGTGAGGTGCTTTTTCGTACAGGCACATTTGTAATATTTTGTAACGTTTGTATTTTTCAATATTTATATTTCATTATTATTATAAGTACTGTAGGGTGTAATATTTTTGTCAAAACACCGACTACACGTCCGTACATTACTTTGACGCCCCCATTGAAAATCAGCGCTGCAGTACCACCCAGTTGTACTGCAGCATGTAGCTGAATGTAGCGGAATGTCATTGTTGGATTTTAATAAGAAATGTATATGTTAACTTTATCTATCCTGTTGTTTGCGCCGTTTTCCAACAATAAAGAATTTTTCTTTCTTTCTTAGTTGATTGATAGCGTGCAGCAATAAATGAAGGTGAAATTGATATGTTTGGGTATACAAATCGATTAATATTGTAGGTATGAGGAGCAAGTCTTTGATTTACTTATGTTCTTATTTTAAAAAATATTTTAAACATTATTTTATATTTGATATCGATTGTATCGTCACTTTCCTATAAATAGTATTTTGACATATGTGTCAAATCGGGTCGATTAAATAATCCCTACTATAACTACTTTAATAATACCTCTAAGTAGCATTATAAAGAAAAAATCGAGACAGATTAGCCATTACAAATGAATTAAATAATATAAAAGTATGATAGTACACAGACCTGGTACGGACATTGGTCCCATTCCGATAGGGCCCATTCCGGGTATACTCATACCACCTGGTCCCATCATTGGAGAGTTGACACTTGAAACAACAAATGTTATTACGTTTATTAATCTTCTAAATATATAAAAATCTACTGTCATGATGTTTGTCCACGATGAACTCCGAAACTAATCAGCCGATCTTCATAAAAATTGTCATTTATGTATAATTCGGTCCAACTTGAGAGTAAGAATAATTAATATTTCGATTAATGACCTCAATATTTTTAATTACAAATTAAACGATTGTCAATGTTGTTTATTGTTGTTAATTGTAAGTTTCATCAGTTTCGAACAGATGGCGGTTTCAATTAGTTTGTTGACAGAAAACTGTAGAACCGACTGTTATAAATATATCATAGATGGTGCCACATTTTAATTTTGAATTTCTTTTTCAACTGCATTTTATTTTATGTTGTATGTATACTGTTAATCTATTTACTATACTATACTATATAATGGGATGGAAATATAGTTTACGAAGGAACAAAAGTTTAGTTGTAAATATAAATACCTGTGTACAGGTTCTCCGGGATCTTTAGGACTGTCAGGAGCATCCATTGAATTCTGTTGATCCTCTTTTATGTGTTGCAATAGTTTGTCTAGATCGTCGTCAATTTTTGAATCATCTAAATCCATACGAACATTCTCCTACAATTGAACAGTAGAGGCATAAGTCTGAGTAGTTCCAGTGATTTTATGTATTTTTTATATGCATAAATATTGTAAAAAGTGATGCTCACCTCCATTTTAGGTTTTAGATCGATACCGGCGAATATATCATCGTCTATGTTGTGGCTAGTACCGGCACTATTTGCAGGGGGCGCTACTGTGTGAATGCTTCCACCCATGCCCGTTGAAGCTGGCTCCGTTGGGGATATCAAGTCACCTGACCAAGCAATAGAACTTTTATAATTAGGTAAGTTAAGCCAAGTATGGCATTTATTTCCAAAGAAGTATACCTTATGTTGTTACAAGCCTAGAATCTCATACACAATATTAAAAGTCCAACTACAGGCGAAGCCACGATTAACAACTAGTCTAAATTGAAATTGACTAAATTACTTTTTATAATGTCCGCTATTTGCCGGTGAAGGTTCCGTAAAAATCGGTCTAACACGTTTATAATATTTTAACAAAATATGTTATAAAAGTATCATTTTAAAACTAATTATGAAGAACAGAGCTAATCCTAAAAATAAAATACTATGATACATTTTAAATCTGCTGTTTAAGTGGTTTAAAAAAGCATAAATATTTGTGATTAAGTAGTCAGGCCGAACGAAACGAGTTCAAATTACAGATTATTCAGATATCTTTTGCCAAAAAAAAAAAACACAATCTTTAAAAAATAAAAATAAAACCACTTTTATATGCAGATAAGCGTACAAATATTTTATGAACTAATGAATAAAAAAACTTACCCCTCGATATTAGAGTACACATGTAAGCGTCGTGAGAGAATACATCGCGACGCACAAGTTCACCGAACAAATGGACGAGATTTGCGAACTGCTGTTTGTTACCCGGAGGCGCGTTAGGACTTTCATCTGTAATCAAAAACCAAATTTACCAAGTTCCTATATTAAAGTATCGTCTATGGAAATGATATTATAACTAAAAAGCTGTAGATACGTTAACTACATGACACTTTAACGAAACAAATTGAACGATAATGCACACTTATGTAAAGTAATATTGTAACACCACACTGTCTTATTTAAGTTGTGGAAGTAAGATGGCATATTCTCAATATCGTTGGTGAAAAAGAAATAGTTATATGTTGCTTAGATACGGGTGGATTGACGAGGCAGTTGTAAAAAATAAGCTAGTTAGTCCAGTCGAAGCGTTTATGACGTAGCTACAGCTTTTTAGTTATAATATGATTGGTCTATGGCATGGAAAATATTTAACCACATATATATTATCTTACCTAAAACTGGTGCATCACTATCCAAGAATCGCAACAATAGATTTTGAAAAATAGGCGGCCCGTTGAAAATTCCTGCTCCTGAGCTCACAGACTCTTTGTCATCTGAACCTATAAGCAAATATATATTTGAGAAGAGTGAAAATACACGATCAAGATTTTAGTTAAAACTAGAAATTAGTAAGAATGGTCAAAATGAAAAAGAACAACATATGAACCACAATATGTGTTTGCATGAAATGATATGGGTTGTTGCAGCTTTTATTATTTCAAAGTAAAAATCTTCCTAGGTGACAAAATAAAAGAAAACAAATCAATTTAATTGAATTGTTTGACCATATTGATTAATTATTATCTTAAAGAATTTTGTATTTTTTTCTTGCTTGGCAGTCTTTAAAAGCTCCTACAATTCAGACTGATATTCAGCAGTGGCATTAGCAATTTGCCACTTAAAAATAATACTTCGTTCCATAGACGGATCAATTTTCATAAAGAAATCACAAAGCTCATTTGCCATTCTTAAACCTTCACTAAGATTTTTCAAATTAAATGTCACGTTTCCAGTGCTTGTTGAAGACTCTTCCTCAGTGGGTTGTGAATTTAACATTTCCTCCAAGTCGGCTTCAGTCAAATCTTGATTTTGCGATTCAAGCAATTCCTGAATGTCACTTGATTCTATCTGTTCAAACCCATCTCGTCCTATTCCATTCGCAATTTCGGCAATGTTTGTAGTTATCGTTTGAATTTGCACTGATTGCGTTGTTGTAATAAGATCTATTTTACTTTTTTATTAGTTTTTTGACAACGCGTTTAAAAAGGATACCTAATCCTATTTAAATACATATTTATGTATCTAATGATCCGCGAATAAAGAAATCTTTAGCCGCGAATATACGAATTGGGTCGCATTTTTTAATTTTTTTTAACCGCGAATAGTGAAAACTCCAATGAAGAAAGCGCGAATAAGGAGCTTTTACTGTATATTAATTGTTTAGATTCGAGGCAGTGTACCGAACGCCGGCGAACGGACTCATTTCTCTATCATAATCATATTTTTTCTATATAAATAAATCAATTTAAAGTCATAAGGTGTTTTAATTAAAATCACATCAATTAAAATAGATGTCACGTACAAGTAAGGATACATGCTCATGGACAAAAGACTAAGGCACAGTATAAGGGTCATTCCATATCAAATCGACAATTTTTTTACCTGACCCCCTTTGATTTCGCTAAAAATTTTCTATCTTTTTCTACCCCCCCAAAGTTATTTTTCAGAATTTTTTCAAATTTTTTTTCCCGACTCAAAAAAAGTTATGAATTTTTGAAAAAAACCGCTCTTTTATTTTTAAATTGCCAGAACTTTTTCAAAAATTGACCGTTTGGGAACTTTTTTTTTTCAAAATTTTTGTTTTTAAATGTAGTTTTCAAAAAAAATATGATAAAATTTTCAGAGTCCCAGATATATGAAATATTTTAGTTTTTTTGAAAAAACCGTAATTTTCTCAAAGTCCGACCGTTTTTTTTTTCTTTTTTTTTTGCTCTAAAAATACTTCAACTAATTCTGCAATGATCCCCGTTAATCAAAAGATGTGACGACAGTCGCTTCTAATTTTTTTTCTTGATTATAAAAAAACTTTTGTTGAATTTTTGCTGATTTTATATAACTTTGTTATGAAATTTTTTTTATTTCCTCGTGAAACCTCAAAAGTTGAAAAATAAAATTTTATTGGAGAATTTCAAGTGATTATCGTCTAAGAAATTGTTATTTAAAAAAAAAAAAATTTTTTTTCTCTCATTGACGTTATTTTTTTACTCTTATGGACGTTTTTTTTTGGTACTGAAATATGACAACTTCAAAAATACAATGGGTTTAAAAGTTACCTCCAGTTGATACAATGTGACATACCGCACCTGCGCTTGCGAAAGAGCTATCGATTGTCGGTAAAAAAGATATCATCTACATTCCATATTATTTAAATGAAATGTAGATGATATCTTTTTTACCGACAATCGATAGCTCTTAAATTATCACATTGTATCAACTGGAGGTAACTTTTAAACCCATTGTATTTTTGAAGTTGTCATATTTCAGTACCAAAAAAAAAACGTCCATAAGAGTAAAAAAATAACGTCAATGAGAGAAAAAAATTTTTTTTTTTTTTAAATAACAATTTCTTGGACGATAATCACTTGAAATTCTCCAATAAAATTTTATTTTTCAACTTTTGAGGTTTCACGAGGAAATAAAAAAAAATTCATAACAAAGTTATATAAAATCAGCAAAAATTCAACAAAAGTTTTTTTATAATCAAGAAAAAAAATTAGAAGCGACTGTCGTCACATCTTTTGATTAACGGGGATCATTGCAGAATTAGTTGAAGTATTTTTAGAGCAAAAAAAAAGAAAAAAAAAACGGTCGGACTTTGAGAAAATTACGGTTTTTTCAAAAAAACTAAAATATTTCATATATCTGGGACTCTGAAAATTTTTTCATATTTTTTTTCGAAAACTACATTTAAAAACAAAAATTTTGAAAAAAAAAAGTTCCCAAACGGTCAATTTTTGAAAAAGTTCTGGCAATTTAAAAATAAAAGAGCGGTTTTTTTCAAAAATTCATAACTTTTTTTTGAGTCGGGAAAAAAAATTTGAAAAAATTCTGAAAAATAACTTTCGGGGGGTAGAAAAAGATAGAAAATTTTCAGCGAAATCAAAGGGGGTCAGGTAAAAAATTTGTCGATTTGACATGGAATGACCCATAAGTATAAGAGGCAGTACGGAAACTAACTACAAACGCTCGAAAGCGGCACACTCACGCAAACATGCGCATCGACGAGAGGTATTAAAAAGTACTCTGTGGACAGCACCGCGGCACCGCGACAATCGCTTAGTGGTCTCATCAATGCGCATGTACGTGTGAGTGTACCGTTTTTGAGCGTTTGTAAATAGTTTCCGTACTGTTTCTTATATTGATACTGTGACTAATGGCTCAGTTACATGTAACGAGTACAGTAGCGAGACGAGTACTCTCGGCCAAGTGCTAGGCCGTCCAGAATGGCGAGAGAGTCAATCGAAGCACGATTTCTTTGCTAGGCCGAGTACCCACTTCCCCCCTTCATTTCTCCGCCCCGATAGCAACTCGCTATCCCTCTCGACACGTATGAACATGAACTCGACTGTTACTCGCCAACTCGTTCTCCAGTTCTGTGCGCAGTTTGTTTTGTTTTTGTGTTTTACTAACTTAAAAGTTAACTTTTGTTTTGAAAATGGCTAATACGAGTAAATAGATTTTAGATACAACTAAACAATTGATTCAATGTTACAAACTAGACGCATCCCTGTCGAATTTCTCATCTTCCAATTACGAAAACAAGCAAAAGAGTGATACAGCATACATTACAATCGTAAATAAAATGAACATCAATAACTTTCGTCGAACATCAACAGGTTCGTCAGTTACTGCTTATAATCTAAGCTGACACACCACTAGCAAAATACATATAAACTCGTTCACCCGACTCTCTCGGCCTAGTATCGTTTTATAGTCTCAACACTGTACTCGTTACGTGTAATTAAGCCATAAGGGTAGTGTACCCACAGAGTACCTTATATAAATAGAGGTCACACTCGTTCTTTTCAATCAGCGCCTCTATAATAAGGTTTTCGAACTAATATCTGTTGGTTATAGATGTATATTTATAGCTCTACTAGCGGACCGGGCGGACGTTGTCCTGCCTTGAAAACAAAAAAAATCCTAAAAGTCGATCGCAGCGCCACCTGCCGGGTCCAATTGTGAATCTAAACCATTCTCGAATCTCCACGAACACACACAAAAAATTTCATCAAAATCGGTCCAGTCGTTTAGGAGGAGTTCAGTCACATACACACGCACACAAGAAATATATATATTAAGATATGTATGCATAAAGCGGTATTGAATAAATCGTATACAAGCTTTTGGCCATTTTTATTTGTAATGTATATATTCATCGATAGGCAAATCAAAATTCAAGTGTATGCAGGAGTCAATGTTTATAAGTAGATCCGGAGGTAGATAAAATGGTTTGTGGGAGGCAAGAAAATTTAACGGAGCACTTTCACGTACGGAGCACGTCACGAAGCGAAGGAAAACAAATATTTGAAAGTTGTCAGAAATGTCGAAATTAATTGTTGCCCATCATCTTTTGTTATCAAACTTGCCGACAAAATTACTTTACAGTGCCATCTACATAGCGATTTTTTTACCAAGAACACACGAGCCCTTTCCATACAAATCCGAATATGAGAAGTGAAAATAGCGTGAGTGTACCGTACCTGTGGCGTGGTGTTCGTGGTGCTGGTGGTGCAACTGCTGTTGGCGGCGGTCGAGTAGCGCGGCCGCTGCGAGAGCGCGGTGCTCGCCCCAGCGCGCTCCGCACACCGCCCACTCGCATAAAACACGCACCACTGCGTACGAGCACGGCCATTCCTGTGCATAAATATTATTAACTCGCGACCCGCCCCAGCTTCGCACGGGTACACTCTACATTTTAATGAAATATTGTTAAGGGCAGTTTGATCTACATTACATGTAAAACGTATGTAATGTATTTAATTGGATAAGGAATAATACTGTATTGTATAAAATAGTTTGGTAAATAACACATAATTATTAATGCAAAAAGATAAAAATAGTTACTGTGTGTTATCCATTAGATATAAATATATACCATCGTGGGCTTTTTTTTATCGATCTTTTTAAGATATATAATTCCGTAGTAAAATATACTGATCTATCTTGAAAGGTTTGCGATTTAAGCGCACAAAAATATTTTTGTTACGACATCACATTACAAATCTTTTAATTTTTCTGCTTTTCTGTACTATAATATATATGTATTATACATATAAGCCTTCCTCTTGAATCACTCTATCAATTGCTGTATTAACATCCATTGAATACTTGAAAAGATCTAAGGGAACAGTCAACGGAAGCGACTTCGTTTTATAATATGTAAAGACAGGCTGATATGCCTGTGATTTCTTCTGCGTTATTACCTTTTAAATATATTTTATGTACAGAAAACAAAACATTACAATATTTGAAACAATATACTGTTCGTCATAAAACTCACTTTGCATTATACGTAATTATCTACTGAAGTTTTTGTTTGTTGTTAAGAGACGGCCCCGCTGTCGAGTTAGCTCGCGATTTCAGTTGACTGGCTTTGAGGGACCAGAGGTTCAATATCTTAATTATATGGGGTTCCGATCTAACATAAACGATATTGAATATTGTTCCAAAAGACTTTTTTTATAATGGGTGACACAATCGGTATTAATTAGTATTACCTCCTCTCGCTGTCAAAACTGCCTACACACTTCTGGGTATATTTCTTGATTTTTTTAAGTCTTTTTATATAATGGTATGGTTTACATGTTAGACTAAAAATGTTGAGTTTAAAATCGTTAAGGTTTAAATTACTCACTGGATCTTTGGTATCGGTGATGGAGTCCTTCGAGAGTGGGGTGCAATTAGCGAACACTTCTTTGTATAAAGTGTCGAGGTTGTTGTTTGGGTCCACACGATCGAAGCTATGTCGATCTAGCGCTTCCAACACGGCGAGCACTCGAGCTGTTTCAACATACATTTTTTTTTAATTTATAACGCTTATTCGAAAAACGATGATTGGTTCTTCCATAAGTGTGAGCATAATAGCTCACACATATTCTATTGTCATTCCAATTAATATTATAAACGCTAACGTGAGTTTGTTATAATGGCCGTAAAAAAATGCGAGAAAACCCTCATTAAAAATTACCGTAGGAGGGGAAGTACGTTAAAAAGTTCCGGAGTGATCTTAGAGTGGAAGGAGATAGAAGACCACTTTAAAATCACCGTGAGATAAAAACCATGTTAAAAATTCACCGTGGGAGAAAACCATGTTAAAAAGTCACCATGGGAGAAAACCACGCCAAAAAGTCACCGTGGTAAAGAACGACGTTAAAAAGTCACCATGGGAGAAAACCACGTCAAAAAGTGTTCGTGTGTAAACACCCCGTTAAAAAGTCACCGTGGGAGAAAATCATGTTAAAAAGTCAACGTGGGAGAAAATCACGTCAAAAAGTCACCGTGGAAAAAAACCACGTTAAAAAGTTATAGCAGGTGACGAGACAGCCTCGGTAAAAACACGGTCGTGCGTCGGTTGAATGAGACGTATCCTTCTCTGCCATTAATTTTTTTTATGGTAAGTGAATATATCATGGCAATTATTTTTTAGATAAGGGCCAAGTATCTAAGAAGCGAAATAAAAAAATAAATAATTTTATTTACCGTAAACTTTATTCAGTAGTTTTTACGTAATAGGAGTATAATGGTAGATCTCTCATTTTATTTATATAGATATCCTGCATGATTCAATTCATACTTAAATTTTTGTTTAAAACACCACTCAATTCACATGTTACTATAGAATTTACTTGGGTACAAATTTACAATTATATTTATCTATATAGATACCTTGAGAGCTTGTCTGCCATTTGTCTGTGCACCATTTACTTTCGGCTTTCTTACTCCTTGCAGCTATTTCTTGTTCAGCTTCATATACCTGAAGAATAAGTAAATTATTATTAATTGTAATAAAAATAGTTATATAGAGAGAAGCTCATAAAATCCTTTTTACATATTGCAATATATTATGGAAAATGATATTATGGCGATATTATTTTGAAATAAGCTATCATTATAGAGCTTTCCAAAATTTTTGTAGGAACGAAAAATTAAATGAAAACTTAAATAAACCAAATGTTTGAGGTCAGACAAATATTTGTCTATACTCATGAATTAAAAGTTAGCCTTTTATAAAGATCAAATTATAAATAGAATGTATATTTACATATACAATAAAATTCATAGCAATCAAAGTATTCTTTGTAACAATTTCATTTATTTTATGGTAAGGATTCTTTTATATTTTGTTGATAACCTTTGATGACAACTCCCTATACAGGCTGAATGTTTAGACAGTAGCAATATTTATGGAGGATATTCTGCACTCGATTCTCGTTCTAAATCAATTTAAAAAATAGGTGCTTAATATTTGACCTAATTATATACAAAAATACAAACATTATACACAATCCTCTACGCGTCTATGTTAAAGCACATTATCAATGACCGTCGGGGATTTCACTTGAAAGGAAACGTGGGAACGTCAGGAATAAAACAAAAGGTTTATTGTCAGTTTTATTATCGAATGTTATTAACTCCGGATAGCCCATTGTAGCTTTTGACACTGGTCATTACACTTGGGTTTATAAGGATTGTGTTTATACTTTTTAAAGTCTTAGAACAAACTTTAGTTTAGGTTTTCTCGGTTGTTTATTAGTATTTGTTTTGACATTATTATTTTAGATGTTAAATATGACCATAAAGTGTCATATCCTAGAATACTGCGAGTGTTTAATCTTTCACCTGGTATATATGGTCTAAAATGAATTTACCAATCTTCTGTGTTCCTCAGTGACAGCTGAGTCTATGTGAGGCATAGGCAATGCAGATGGTGGTATCGGTAACAAGTCTAATGGTGACCCTTGAAGAGATGAACCACATCCTGACCACACCATAGCGGTAGGACAATCCACACAGATAATCTAAAAACAAAACAAAATTACGTCACACACATTTTTGTATTTTTGTACTTAGTATTACTGCTGATCAGTCATTGGTGGAAGTTCGGTCATTATGACAGGTACAATATTTTTTCTTCATATGTTAATGTATAGATATTATACAAGTATTGTATATTATAGACACAAGAAGCATAAAGTATGACGAGTAGAGACTTGAAGAAAGGCTTCAACTCGTCAAAGTCATGAAAGAAAAACTATTTCCACATTTTTTTATTGATAATACTAAATGTCGTCATTAAAAACTAAACTGAAAAAGAAAAGTGGCTGGCAAAAGAGGAGAGAGACTTGAAGAAAGGCTTCAACTCGTCAAAGTCATGAAAGAAAAACTATTTCCACATTTTTTTATTGATAATACTAAATGTCGTCATTAAAAACTAAACTGAAAAAGAAAAGTGGCTGGCAAAAGAGGAGAGATTCTGAACTATTTTTATTCTGCTTTTATATTAGTCACTGATATTTAAATATAATATTTTTAATTGGTTATTTTTTCATTTTATCTCTTACAAACAAAAAATCAAACCTTTTCTCTTTATAATATTTGTTTAGATATGATAAATTACCTGTAGAATAGTTGCAAGCTGTATGATCACGTCTCTATGGAAGGAGCAATTCAATATTTCGCCAAAACCAACTTGTACTGGATTCAATGAGGCTGCGATTACTGTATTTAGAGTAGTCTTCACATCCCTAGGAGGAGATACTCTTTCTTCCTTGACTTGTGCGTCCATCGGTTGCGTGGGGTTCGGCGTGCCGAGTGGAAGGCTTGGGTTCGGCGTGCCGAGCGAATGGTTCGGGTTCGGCGTTCCGAGTGAATGGTTCGGGTTCGGCGTACCGAGCGAATGGCTAGGGTTCGGCGTGCCGAGCGAATGATTAGGATTCGGAGTGCCGAGTGAATGATTCGGGTTCGGCGTGCCCTGACTCTGATCAGCGGGAGTGGCTGACCGTTTTATTTGAGATATGTTCGGTTTGACATCCGCGTTGGTATCGGGAGCCGGCGACATTGGTTGCCCGTTTGTTGCTATAACAATGTATACTTTAATACATAGCGTTTTGACCAAGTAGGTTGCATGGAAAATTTATATGAATAGAGAACTTTACAATTTCCAAATTTAGACCATCTTCTTTAACTATTGTGTAAATTTTTGAGGCCGACTGCCTGTTACAGCATAACTATAATGGAAGCTTAACATTTTCTCAGATGTTGCTTTCATAACTAAGTCGGAATGTGTACTAAAGAAGAATCTGTGAAAACTCATCTTTAAAAACGTTATTTATCTCCAAAAAGGATGGTGCTTTGATTCTAAGAGAAATTTCATTCGATACACGGTTAATTAAAAAAATAAGTACTGAAAATAATAAGCACATAATTAAAAATATTGTGATTTTTATGCAACCAAAGTTTTTATTTGAAAACATTATAAGTGGAAGAAGTAGATTGATTTTTTAGCAATATATGAAAAATAAATAAAATAAAACATACATTTATGTTCATTGACTCTCTCGGTAGTTTTATTGAAGACAGCCGGCTGATTGAGAGTACGCAACGTCGTTTCTGAAAGTACAGAGCAGATTGCTGCCGCTTTCTTAGCACACGTGGTCGCTAACCGGCGGGAGAGGCTCTCGCAGCATACAAATTCTGACATATGTTGTAACGTTAGCGGTAGAAATAACCTGGAATGAGTTAACTTGGTATTATACGAAGTAAATATATATTTTTATACGGGTTATGACTGTTCATATTTCACCTATGTAAGATCAGTTATTTTTATTCCTTTTTCACTCTCTTTATTACACCTTTTATATAAATATAATTTCTCACAAAATACAATCATAGCTCTATAGATCAGGGGTGCTCAAACGGTTAATCGCGATTACTTTTAGAGTTGATCTCAAGAAAAATTTGGCGATATAGAAGTATTATGAACGAACAACTTAAAATTATTTGATCCACAATTGTACCAGAATAAACCCCTAATAACCTAACTCGACGACAATCCCGAATCACATATACGTGCAGCGTTTCAGAGTCGAGCGATCGTAGTCTAACAATATTGAGGTGGATCGGCAGCAGTACCAAGTTTGAGCACACCTGCTCTAGATTATGTCTGGAATTGAAAAGATACAATACTTAATAATACCTTAGTAATCCATCATCCGGAGCCCGTTTGTCCAGTAACTCTATTATCCACGTAAGAAAATCATGCCTATCCAACAATCCTTCATCAAGCAGGTATTTGGCTAAGCGGCAACAATAGTTCCATAACTTTAGAGCTTGCCTCCAATCAGTGCTTTCTGAACTTGGCGTGGAGGAACCTAAAGCTGTAGTCAAAATAAAAATTTAATAAAATGGCATACATTTCTAACTGAAATTATCGACAAAGTATTTGGAAAAATGTGTATACTAACAAAAAAGATGTGTGTATGGTTAATAGATAAGTGACAAAATATGAATACTTAACACATTTTAGTTATCAGCCCTTTTGAAAGAAAAACTGTAGGCGTTATACCTTACTTTAAACTGGGAAAAGCTCATACTATAATTAATCTAGCATATATACAGAGACTATATAAATTTATTTCACTTGTTTTTTTAATTGTTTAACATGTAAACGATATTTATATATTAATGGTGGACACATCAAATAGTAACAACCTTGTTTGATGAATCTAAAACAAGGCAAACCATGAGTCATAGAGAAGTAAAAACCAGAATATCCTTTTTTAATGAAAAGTTGTCTATGTCATTTGCACAGAAAAAATTACTACTAATTACATTATTATGCACAAAGGAACTACAAATATAACATAACAACAATAATATTGTCCTCATAGACCTGAACTACAGAATAAATCACTGATAATCATAAAAGATAGACTAATTTAAATAGTTAAAAAATAGTTTCATACAAATAGTAATAATAGTTTATAAAATAATATTACATGATTCATATACACATATAGTATTTGTGATTATTCTAAGATTGTAGTTTCTAAATGAAATAAAGAAAAAAATTGTATTATAACCCTTACCACTAGTATTTCCTGGTGAATGCATAGAGTTAGGTACCGTTGAGTTCGGTGTTGAACCTCCAGGTGGATTACCAGAGGAGTTGTGATTTGGAGTACCATGACCTTATAAATACAGTGCAATATATTGTTATTATTTACATAGTGTCATTATTGATTCACTCTACATTTGTAAAATATACACGAGTAACATGTAAAGTCTATAATTCTGTTTTAAATAAGTTTAATTTCAAAAAGTTCTAGTATATATTTTTTTTTATCATAGGAGGCAAACGAACAGGTGGGTCACCTGATGTTAAGTGAGCACCACCATCCGTAGACACTTGCAACACCAGAGTCGCAAGTGCGTTGCCAGCCTGTGTTTGGGGGGAGAGGGGACGGGGAAGGGAAGTGGGCCTAATTTATAATATACTGGCTAGCCCACGCAACTTCGTCTGCGTGAAGTCGGTTACCTACCGTCTCCAATTGTATTTCCAAACTCGGAAAAACTTAAAATACCTAGGACCCGGTTACAGCTACTCCCACTATTTCCAATTGTCAACCAAACAATTCAGGGAGTTTCTCAAACACATGCCTAGTTGGTTTAGCGAATGACTTGCGCATGTGTGAAAGAAATTAGGCGTCATTCAGCAACATCAATAATTTGCTTTGTTTGAAATATGATGACCATTGAAACATTTGGATATCGTTCATACTAAAATCGCCAATTAGAAATGGGAGGGTGGGGTAAGGAGGGTGAAAATTTGGGGTTATATGTATTTTTCATGGCGAATGAAAAAAAAAATACAAAAAAAAATTGGCATAATAATTGAAAAAAATCTGGTTCACCCTAATCACCTAGAGGTACAAAATATACTTTACGACCTATTCTTATAGCTACCAAATATACATAAGAAATTTCATAAAAGTCGGTTCAGCCGTTTCGAAGGAGTTCGAACACAAACACAGTGACACGATATTTTTATATATTAGAAGACTAGTGAACTTGTTACCATAAATTTAGTTATAAGTTAAAAAGGGTAACTCCTAGTACTCGTATACTCGGTGATAGGGTATCATTACTTGACAGCATTGCGTTTGACGGAACTTTCATTGGCAGATAGTCAATGTTATAAGCAGTAACTTGGCTACTTTTATTATAGAAAAAAATATAGAGTTCCGCGCAAATATAATAAACTAAAGAAGCAGTGTCCAGACCGTGCGAGCGCCAGAAAAGCACGATTACACTGAACAAGTATTTATTTGCTAATTTTCACACGGCTGAAGTTGCGAGTAACATCGACCATAGACAAGAATTTGTGGTGACACATGGAGGTGTGTAGTAGCATAATACTAATAAACGTGTCTACCAAGTTGTGATGGAGATGTCTTGTCTGATATATTTCCAGGTATGGCACTCTGATAGTGCTCAGCCAATTTTGGTATTTGGTCTTTTAAGAATTTTATTAACGTTGTTGTCCATTCTGAAATAAAATGCCACCAATTAATATACTATGTATCTATATTTGAAAGAGTAACTTAATGTCAATTCAAATATCTGTAATAAATGTAAGGAAATCTGTGTACTGTTTTTTTCCGTGACAATATAAAATATAACATGACTATACTACATATACAATCTATACTAATATATAAAGCTGAAGAGTTTGTTTGTTTGGTTGAACGCTATGATCTCAGGAACTACCAGTCCGATTTGAGAAAATCCTTCGGTAATAGATAGCTCATTTATCGAGGAAGGTTTTAGGCTATATATCATCACGCTGAGACTAATAGAAGCAGAGCCCCGATGAAAAATGTTTCAAAATCGGGCACTTTTTTCCTTTCGAAAGATTTCGTTAGCGTTAGTATTATAAACGTTGCCATGGTAACGTGGTAAGTTTCTATCGCAAACATTTTCAAAGTTTATATTGTTTTCCTATTCAAAAAGTTTATACTACTTTTATTTCCAATTTTTTATTTGTTCTCTATTACGTATTATAAAAATAAAGTTTGTGTATGTACAATTAAAATAACAACTTTTTGATGAATGGATATGGCTACAAATGACCAAAAAAATTTTTTTTTATACTTTGTCTATATTTTTAGATTATTATATTTTGTCTGTTTGTTTCTTTGTTCCGGGTAATCTCCAAAACGGGTGGACCTATTTTAACGGGAATTTTACTTTTTACTGCCAGATAGCCGAAATTATAGCGGTTGACGTATTCTATTTTATTTGTCCGCGGCTTCGACCGCATTGCTATTTCCAAAATAGTTGGACCAATTTTCACGGGGTATTCACTGGTAGATAGCAGACCTCATAAAAAGTCATTTAGGTTTTTTATTCGCCTTCGGCCGCAATGGAATATCGGTAATGCTTGAACTGATTTTCACGGGACTTTCACTGGCAGATAACTCACCTTATAAGAAGTAACTTAGACTATTTTATTTTGTTACTCAAGACTTCGTCCGCAATATCCTACTATCTCCTAATTGGTTGGACCGACTTTCACGGGGCTTTTACGGGCAGATTACTAGCGGGCTCGGAAGACGTTGTCCCACCCCGATAATAAAATGAAAACCTTGACAAATTATATCTAAACCTTCCCCATGAATCATTATTCTATCTACTGGTGAAAACGGCATGAAAATGGTAATTTTTGACTTTCTTTTTAACCGACTTCGAAAAAGGACGAGGCTACTATGTTCGGTTGTATGTATTTTTGTATGTATGTATCTATGTTACTCGATATTTTCGTCAATTGTGAACCGATTTTAATGATTTTTTTTTTGAATTGGTACACTATGTAGTGATTAACTGCTACCTGTGCATTCGTCCGTGTGAAATTGGTCAAAAATATGTTACAACCGCGTGAGACGTGTGCCTTACTGGACTCCAAGAATAAATATACATAATTGAAAGTCATATATTTGTATGTAATATGAATTATATCATCTTTTTGGTCAATTTGGCGGCCATATTGTTTTATTTACCGCGTTTGCTTCTACATAACTCAGTGATTATAACAACGTATAAGAATAACTTAAGTATATCGACAATACGGGCATATTATATCTATATAATAAAAGATTTAAATTATATTGTTCGATAATGTATAGCTTATAATTTTCATTACTTTCTTATATAGTGTTAGTGAGCACTGAGTTTGGTATATAGTAGGTTGAAGTTCCAGTTATGTTGCTGATGATAAATGCCATCCCATTCGATATACTATTAGTATTCATATATCTAATGTACACGTTACATGTTACAGTAGATGGCGTTCGTATCGTAGTTACAAATGTTTTTGAAAAAGCGTTTCTGTAATGTCACACCCAATCACAATTTTACATTTCTTTAATACATTTTTAAAAAGCGCGTGCGGAGCCGCGGGTTACAGCTAGTATAAAATATAATTACATCAATCACAAAAATATATTAGTCATCATAGTACTTAATCACATGCACTTTATTAGCACAAAAAAGTTATATATCCAAAATTAAAAAAATAACACTCTGTTATCATATCAAACAATTTTTTGTTTTTGAGAACTGACTACGCTATTGACCTAGCAATTTATTAAATTTATATAATATATATATAAAATAATATATATAAAAATTTATATATATGAGCAAAATGATATATTAGTAACAAAGTAATATTTCACTTCAGATTACTTTAAATATTTTATGTTTCTTATTGTCAATTAACAACAACTAACTAATTACTTTATCACTTAAAAGCTTGTCCTAAAGCTTTAAACCAGCATAACAACTATAAATATATTTATATATATGTATATATATATATGTATATATATATATATATTCTATGTAAATATATATAGCATAGAAGAACATAACTAATATAGACAGATATTAAATATACATATGCACCTATGTAGGTGTAGATAGTGACAAAGTTAATCCAGTGTCAATCCATTATAATTTTTTATATGGTAGCCAATTAGCGTCTCCGTCATATATAGCACTAATATTGTAATTCGGACTATTTTCTATACATACAACCAAGAAATCACTTTGATGTTACAACAATATTTGTGTAACATATATATGTGTGTAATATAATAATTGTCAAATAGACCAGAATCAATATTTCCATAATACTAGCGGTCCCTGTGGTCGTTTTCCCATCCTGATAATAAGAAAAACATTGACAAATGACATATACCTAAACTTTCCTCACTATCCCTTTATCTACTGGTGAAAACCACATGAAATTCTGTTAAGTAGTTTTTGAGTTTGTTGTGAACTGACAGACAGACAGATGTGGCCGAGGACTTTGTTTTATAATATGTAGTGATTGAAAAGGTCGAGCTATTCAAATATGTTGAAAGATAAATACTTCCGTAATAGGCTTATGTATACATATAAAAATGATTTACCTGTTGTAGGGTCGGGCAACTGTCTCTTTTTAATTTTCGCCTCAGAGACTGCCACAGTGTATGCAGAACTTAATTTTATAAACCATGCAGCTCTCGGCATAGCAACTTGATATTCAGTCAGAGTAATAAATATCTCCTCCTTTTTATTAAAGTTAGGTGCTCTCTTCGCAAGCAGTGATAATGGTTTGCCTCCTAATGATAACATAAAAATACACAATTTAACATTTTATTTCATGTTTCTATTCCATTCTACATAAAAAATGGTTACCAAGTGACAGACAATTGTCATGATTTCGATTGATTCATGTGATAAAAACATTCTTTATAATAGAACTTATAAAAGTATCAATGGTGCAATTAAGAGAAGACTGTTCATATCATTTAATCTAATAAAATCATTAATAATTAATTATATGTGTATAATATTAGTGTAATAAGAAGTGCCAATGAAACTTTAATTTATGAGGAATAAACCTTATTGGTATTATTACAAAAAAGTTAAATTCGTATTGAATACTTGCTTTAAAAAAGCTTTGAATTAAATGCAGCACGCTCGCCCGAGGCAAGTTCGCGTTATCCTTTTTCGCAAGTCTAACATAACGTAACCAAAGTAAGACAAAAGAGCAAGGTGGTGAACATTCAGCGACTGCGGTATATTAAATTCGAAACCTTTTTAAAGCAACTATTCAATATGTATTTAACTTTTTTGTAATAACACCACATATGTTGTTATAATTGCACTACAGCCAAATCCCTCGAATCTGTGTCATAATTTTTATGTAGAATCAAAACTTGGTAGAGTATACTCATAATTGAGAGTATCTATTAGTTAAGGAATCACTTATGCAGGTGGGAGGCCAAAAGGAACTGTCAACAATTGTAATTTCTTACCAATTGTTATGCTAATGAAATTTTAGCCTAGTTAACATGGCATGCACATGAATAAATGAATATATATATTATTTATAGCAGAAACGAATTTATGTATTCTTAAGAATGTACAATACATTTTATGTTATCAATTATGGGTGTATATTACTTGAGTCATATAAATGAGGAGTGGTAAAGTAGATGCAAATTATAATTTTGCAATGAAAACTTTTCTTTTTTTCGAACTGACTACGCTATTGACCTTGCAATGTCTTAACAGCTTCACCGGACTACGGGCAATGGAAACAAATCTGAGCAATTTTTTGTATCGACAGATAATCATGATGTATATTTAATATCTTTAAGTATAATTTAAAAGGAAATACCTGAAGACATACTTAAATTCAAGTAAATTAAAGTAGGATGCAACATGGATCTCATACCGTTCATATAATTCTGGCAAACACATTAATTACTCATTACACACAATATTAGTCAATGAAGACACAAAAAAAACATTACATGTATATAAAGTAATTAAAGCCAACAAATTTAACAAAAAATGTGTTTTCCCTAGTTTGCTGTGTTTAATTACAAAATTACTCATTTATAAATGGTATTAAACCATTGTGAGCAAACATGAAAAGTAAATACTTCAGTAAGATTCACAAGCTATGTTCTCTTCAAAATTATAATCATATACCATGACCAAAAAATGCAATTATGTGACATACAGTTTGAAAATGTACCATTCAATATTTATATAATATCTTAAATAGTAAATTTAAAATTAAATAATTGATCTATTACCAGCCAGATCTTTAAACCAAGCCTCAATTTGGGGTTTTGTTCTAGCTGTCGCTGGCCAGAAGTTGTCCTTAGGATTTACTTGCTGTCTTTTCCTACCACAATCTGGGAGTGTGTTTAATTCTTCCTTTTTTGATAATATACCAGAGAAGAACTGTCCAATCTGAAGAATAATATAAAAACATATACAACGTTTAATGTATATAAAAGGTGATATATAATATCTAGATAAGAAGCTCTATCTCCTAATATATATACTCTTACAATCGTATATATTTTATAGTAAAAATATATAGGTGGAGTTTGATGTATTTTATGTTGTATTGAACTCTAATTACTATAAGAATTTTGAAAACCTTTCAAAATATTCCATAAAACTCTATAAATTTCAAGATTAAAAGTCACATACATTCAACTCTAGATTAGAAGAATCTAATGAAACATTAACATATGAAATAAATTGATGTATAAATTATCAAGTAAACTCTTATATGAGGGAGATGTAGATCTCACTACATTTTTCTAAGTCTGACAAGGTTAAAGGAATTAATGGATTAATAAAAATTAACACAGTTTTTTTAATTTATTTTATCATTGTTATGGAATCTTTCAGCTAAATTAATATAATAAAACAAAAAGAGTAAGTTAGATTTAGGGCCATTTACAAGTTTTCACAAATACAAGTAAATTATTCAAGAAACAAGTGACGATCAGATGATAACAGTATTTTGACATAGTAGAGACAAGAATGGATATGAGATGGATATAAGAATGGATATATATCTAGGTGAGTAACTGTAGTATGAAGTAAATCAAAACTTGTTGAGTGTGTTAAATCGCTTACATGATTATTGAGCAATGAGAATCAATGAGCATTTCCTTAATGGGAATAGAGCAAAGGTAAAGTTAATGCTATAGTTTGCTTTTGTGTGCAAACTAAATTATTTTATAGAAACATCCATCACAAGGCTACCTATAACTACAGTGCAAAGGTAAGCTACTGGCATGATAGATGACCAAACTCTGTATAGTAAATTACATAAAATCTGTCTTAATTCACAGAACTTTATTTTTTAAAGAGAATAACTATATTATTTTGCACTTATAATTTTCATTCATATTTTATTCTCCAATGATTTTTTAAATATTTTTTGCAATAAGAAAATAATAAATATCCTTGATTTATACTCTTAGCTACTTATGGATTTTAGTTTTTTTTATAGTACCTGCTCGAAGGGCATTTTAAATATCGAAGAGTGCATTTGTATTATACCTTCGATGTAGAATAATTGAAGTTTCTAGCTGTGCCAAACTCATCACTCGATTGTGGTGTTGTCGAGAATCCGTGTTTCACGTTTGTCGACGTGAGTTCGTCCTCCTTTTGGCGTGGCTCCTGCGGGTAAACATCTGGAGGTCCTAACCTTGACCTCTTCAGAGGCCGCTTCTCGTACATAATCCCCATGTTATTGGGATACTCTGACCTATCTGTTGTACAACACGTAAGTACTTTACACTGAATAATCCACTTAAGAATAAATTTCGATTAAATAATATTAGTTTACCTTTCATCTAAAATAGACATAGAAAACAAATTAAACCATTTATAAGAAAAAAATAGAAAAATATAAAGCAAGGAACTATACAAAATTGAATAAATAAATCAAAATAAAGAGACACTTCCACTATGTATCATAACTCTAACTGACGTTTATCACAGATAGGGTTTAAACGATACATCGATGTTTTAATAAATTAATTTATCGTTTTTAATATCAATGTAAAATATCGATGTTACAACTTAAAAATTAACGACACATCAGTCTATATGTAGGATATTCATACTCGATACACCTTGGACAACAGGCGTTCCTCTACCGAATGTACCACGAATACAATTCTATCCAATTAATATAATCTAAACTAATCTTGATATTTTCTATTGGTACTTAGCCCTAATAAAATCTTACTTAAAAATTGTACTTAGGTTTATTATTTCATTTAAATATAGCATTTTGTTTGTGTAACTAGTATTCATTTAAAATTCTAAGCTCTCGTTTGTTGTGCATGTTAATTACACATCTAGTACGTTACAGTAGCAATAAGTTCGCTATTTCAATGTAAACAGAACGTAACGTTTATTGTAATCAGTGAGTCATGCTTTTTCGAGCGTGCAACCGGCGTTCATCAATTTATAAGTCGTTATCACGTCATAAAAATATTTTAAGAACGATCTTTTGTCATGTGTAGTGCCATCTATTATATTCACTGCCCACTCTTTTCCTCAGCAGTCACACCTAAGGATTTTTAAAACATCTTTACATGGTTCTTAATATATAAAAAAAAAATCTTTTAATATCTATGTTGAAACCTATGTTTATTTATATTATGTGTAGAAAAAATATAAAAATCAATAATTTTTGCCGAAAAATTGATCTAGTTTCTACAAAAGCAAAGTTTAATCGGAAAACAAATTTTTTTCCTTATTTTTGTCGTAGGAGAAACCAAAATTTAACATGTAGAAGTTAGACCCAAAAATCGTGTTGACCGGTGTTATGAACGATGTGGCATCACTATAATAACAGTTTATTGACAGGGGGTAATAAGAATTGTTGAAAATATTCGATATTCAGTTATCAATATATTAATAGTTGTAATCGTGGTTGTAATTATTATTATTTCGTGTTGAATAAAATTAGGAAAGGAAAAACATTTAATAACATATTTTCCAATAGTAAAACTGTTACAAATCTTAAATACTGGTATTCACAGAGGTAAAAAAGTTTATATGGCACATTCAGTTATTTCACTTATGTAGTGTAGAAATAAATTAACATGTAGGATCTTAGATGTCGCAATATGCTAATACCAATATTCGTACTATTTTGAAGGGTCTTCTCCTATGTACTAAGTAAAATATTCGTCTGGTATCATATAACAACTTGTATTATTTAATATGCATTGAAATAATTTTAATTTTATATATTTCAAAATATATCGGCATTTGCAGTAATTCATGATTATAATATAGTCTTTATATTTGTCTTTTACATTATTTTATATTACATTAGATGAAATAACTCTGTACGAGTACCTATTTATATTCGGTATAAATATGGGATACAATAATAAAATTAAATATTATTACTAATAATACCTATTAATATTTTTGTCAGGTACCTATGTATGAAAGAATTTGTCATAATAAAGTATTTAGTAGTAGTCATAATTTAGTATTCCTGTAAAACCTTCTTGTTAGTCTGTGATCTGTATTTGAAACACACAAGGAATAACAGAATAATAATAGTTGTGGATCCACAACAAGTAGAAGAAGAAGAAGAATAATAATACTGCTAGCTGCTCCGCTAGGAGTGTTATTATTACAGACTACTAAGAGGATACTACTGATATCATTGTCGGCGAGTTTTTGGCGGGATCTTGGAATGTCATGTAGTGGATTTTATAATCTATTCAAAATCCTTTGTGGTTGGCTGTATATTTTGTAATATTGGTGGTTTTATAAGTAATATATTGTATTTGTCATTGTGCACAAGTAAAGTGAGTGGGAAATAATAACACGGAGCATTGTTTCTAACTTGCCACAAAAACGCCTTGGAAAGTACTGACAAGACGGCCACTATATGGTTAATTAAAATTATCGCAAGAAACTTGTAATACTATAACCTTCTCGACAGTGACAGTAATAATCTTCTAGAAAATCTAGAATATTGGTTACCAAAAATAAAATAATATAAAAGAAAATCATTGACGGCAATTTTTTTTTTCGATCCTACTATATTTCTGGCAACACTTGTGTTTATAACAGAATCAAACAGAATATTTGATTGCTATCATAATTTTGTCGTTCGTCATTTATAAGCACGTAATATTGTAAATAATAATACTATAGGAATGCCTCCTAAAAAACAACCAGAAAAGGGAGGGAAGTCTGGAGGAGCAGCTAAGCCAAGTGGCGGCAAATCCGGTGGAGATGCAAAAGGTTAGAATTTATTGATGTAGTGTGATTTTGAAATTTTATTGCAATTGTAACATAATTTTTTTGGTTGGCTCTAATTACTAAACTTTTTTAAATTTAGAATCAGCGGCAAAGGAAAAAAAAGGTGGGACAGCCGTCAAAGTACGTCATATATTGTGTGAGAAACAGTCAAAATGTCTGGAGGCGTTGGAGAAATTGAAGGCTGGGCAAAAGTTTCCTGATGTAGCAGCTGCGTTTAGTGAGGATAAGGCGCGGCAAGGTGGAGATCTCGGTTGGATGACCCGAGGTTCTATGGTCGGTCCGTTTCAAGATGCTGCTTTCGCCTTGCCAATATCATCAGTGAATAACCCAGTGTATACAGACCCCCCTATAAAGACAAAATTTGGTTACCACATAATAATGGTTGAAGGAAAAAAATGACAAACATGGTTTCTGAGTTTGAATATTTTTGGGCGATACTTTTGTTGTTTGTTATGGAGAGAATTTGCTGTTTGCAAGATCAGTTTGATAAAGACTTCTCTTTGTTGCCTGCTGATCCACAGAGATCCAACCAATCTCTTGACATTGAAATGGAAGACTTTGCCAATGTTGAGTAAGCTTTTTTTATTATAAAAATATTTATTCTGATCACTCATTCTTCTTTTATTACATGGTGATACATCTTCTAGTCTTTGCCTTACATTTGGGGAAAAACAATAAAGTACACAGAAACAGAAAATTTGATAGAAAATATGAACAGTAAATGTAATCAAAATATATTTAGGTACTTACGTATTAACGGCAATGCAGGTGAGACTTGTAAAACAAAAAGAGCGAGAGCCGGCAGCGGTCGGCAAACGCACTTCGTTTTGTATATTAGCAGTTTGATGATTGTTAAGTTAAAAGAAAATAGTTTCTCCTTGTTTTGGTATTTTTAAATAAGAACTTTATTATCAAAGAGTACAGGAAGGAAGTAGTAGAACATAGATAATTTATACACAGATACTATAAAAGTATTTTTGATTACTGACATTCTAACAAGACTTGCAAAAAAAGATAATGGGACCTGGCAGCTGAAGTGGTCTGCGAGCACAGTGCATTTAATAAATAAGTACTTATATTTATTTTGCAGATAAACCTATTTCTTGATTTAAACAAAGACATTAAATAGGCTAGTTTTTCGTGTATTGTAGTTTCCTTGGTTTAGATGTTTGAATGTGCATCTGAATTTCATGTATATTATTGCAAATGTGTGTCAATGAATGTGTTAGTAGAGGTACATTATTGTTGTTGTTGAGGGATAATATTTTTTGGAAACACTTAAAATTATTTTATATATTATTTTATTTTATATATATTTTATAACTTTTGCCTACAGTTTCATATTTTCAATTTTTTTGTGGATGAAATGTATGTTATGTCTTTATCTGTACCCCTGAGAATTGTATGGAAAATTTCATGATAGTCTGTTGCACTCACAATATTTATATGAAAATACATTTATGAAATAATATGTGTTAAGACATAAAGACAACTACTATTTTTTCTTCTAGAAAATTGTCTCACAGTACAACTGTGATTCACATGAATATGCTAAAATTGATATAGGCGCTGGTCAGGTGCTGAAAACTTATTAACTATTCAATTAAAACAAATATTATTCATAAGTTGTTTATTTACTAAATCTGCAAACCTAGTCCTGATGTGTGACTGTAGCTGACCAACATCTATGTTTGCCATACCGTGAAGCTGTGGAACAATCTCCCGGCTAGTGTATTCCCTCCTACCTATAACAAGTTCTTCAAGTGTAATGTGAAGAGGCATTTACGCAGGGCGGCATGACAACGATGACTGACGAAACATGGCATATCTCACGGTAGTTGCTGTTGTTTTTTTATTCTAATGTGCTTACCAACAGGCATAGTTCAGTCACTTTGCCCAGCTACAATAAAAAAAAACTGAGTAATTTTTTCCATACATTTTTATTTATCTCTGAATCTATTATACATAAGTAAGATGTATTATGTAATGATTGGTTGAATGACATACAATTAAAATTACAGTCCACAGATTTATTTACAGAGTTTTAATTATTGTACAAAATTATTGTTCCAGTTTTGGTTTAAAGATGAGTTTCCATCGTCTCTGTCGACTGATGCATGTGACAATGTTGTTGACACTTGTCTATTTCTCCAATGTGTGTCTTTGGTTCATGATGAGCAAGAAAGCATCGCCTAGAAATCATATATATAAATTCAGGGTGTTAATATAATTTCTGTTTACATAAATTAATTTCTAATCTTTGTTTTAATCCTAAACACCTTCATATTGTTAATTCAGTAAACAGTTTGTTAATAAATTTTCAGTAAAAAGTACAACAAATAGAAACTAGCAATTTTATTTAGAAGTATGCAAATATCGTCAGATGGTTAAGGATAACCACTGAGTTGTAAATATTTTTTAACTAGTGGGGCCGGCAGACGTTGTCCCGTTCTGATTATAAAACAATCCTTGACAAATTATATACCAAAATATTACTCATGAATCACTTTATGCACTGGTGAAAACCGCATGAAGATCAGTACTTTTTGAGTTTATCACGAACAGACAGACAGACACGGTAGAGGACTTTGTTTTATACTATGAAAATGAAGCTATGTATATATATGTATAAATACATAAAGATTTATAATAAACTAGCGGGTCAGGCGGACGTTGTCCTGCCTTTGTAATAAAATAAATAATCTAAAATTCAACCGTAGCGCCACCTACTGGGTCCAATTGTGAATCTAAACTATTCTCGGATCCACTGGAACACGCACACAAAATGTCATCAAAATCGGTCCAGTCGTTTAGGAGGAGTTCAGTGACATACAGAAGAAATTTATATATAAAGATAATACATAAAGTTGTATCTCATAATGATAATCTAAATTTATTGATGAATTTATTTTTCTTTTGGGTTCTTCGAATTTGTTTATAGAAACAGAAATATATTAAATAAAACAATGTTAAATTATATTAACCTTTATTGATTGATTTTAAATACTTAAAAATTAATTTATTACATCAGTATCATCATCACTAGTAAACAAATCAAATAAATATTAATGTTTTTATTTGCTGAGGTATATATAAACCTTAAAATGTATTAATTTTGAAATCATCTTATATTCCTATAATTTGCAATAGTATCTCAATCATTTATTGTTATATTCCGTAGACTTGTCACTGTACCTTTCTATTTCTATTGTAATTTAAAATCCACGAAAGTAGATTTCCTTTTGTATTATTTTAAAATATTATTTCGATGCAGATTTCAAAGTTTTAAACAGTCTGTTATTTATAGTATTTTTGACTGCTATCTGCCATTTATTAACCGACCACATATATGCACAGGTTTAAATGAACTGAATTATTTTGGAGACTTTTTTATTTGGTGTTGTAGCAAAAATAGAGAAATAATTAGGCTCAAACTCTCAGATTTGGGTTAGTGTATCTAACGTATTTAAGGAGAGCATCGTTTTCCTCGCAAACGAACGGTTTGACGTGGTGGCAGGCGACGTCGTGCCAGTGGACTCCATCGTTGTAGAAGTTGTTTAGGATCGCTACGCAGTGCTCAGCGGCGCCGCCTTGGATCAGTTCCTGTTATAATAATATTTTTTGTAATAGACATTGCAAACTGGTACAAATAATACTTTTTTTTATACTGCATAGGGTTTAGCGTTTGACCGTAATATCACTTGATGTTAAATAGCGATGTGGTCCATGTTGGAAAACACGCTAAACTTAGATGAGAGACTGGGTCTGAAGTGCAGCTGTCTGAACACTTACAGGTGTTTGGCGGTAGATTTTCAAATTGAAGGTGGGTAGCTAGCAAGATAAGCTTAGAAAAAGTGCTAAGGTTTCGTTACGATGTTTTCCGTTCAACTAAAGCTCCGATTCATTCACAATGATTCGAACCTACATCGATCGACGCAGTGTCTGAACACACTAATCGGTGAATCATCGCTGTATGGTAAATGATCACTACGGCTTTTTGCCATCTGCAATCAAACTCTGTACTGCCTAAGGTAAATAGTTAACATTGACATGTTGACTAATCCTAAGAAGATTTTAATTGTAAATTAAACTGTATTCATTTTTAATACTGGGATAAAATATATATATTTCTCTGGAATACTTATATTACTTACGTAAATAGTACATACGTTAAATATGATTGTTTTCTATACATTGTTAACTGCTTTACGCTAGGATGACGCTAGGCCTTGAACGGCTGAAGGCGGATGTTGAGGATTTACGTAACCGCAACGGGTTACCTACAGGTATTATACTATTAATACCTTTCGTAAAGTTATGTTTGCCATAAGGCTTTCTATTAATAATTTGTGAGAGTTTTTCAGGACCTTCGCTTATTGAAGGTTTCAAAGGAAATACTTTTTACAAATGATTTAACTTTCTTTTCAAGTGACTACGAAGTCCCCAATACATGTTTTAAATGTTTACTTGTGTACTTACTTGTGTAGTGTTTAGAGTTTGAATACTGTCTCGCTCGATGTTAAATGGCAAGTGACATAAGAGTGCCAAAATGGCCGGATACGCAATTGAATAAAACGATTCATTGGATCGCAATTATGTCATGAAAATTGTTTTATAAGAAAAAAGTTTATAGAGAACCTATGTTTATATTGTGTTGGTGTTTTTTTTTTCGAACTGACTACGCTATTGACCTAGCAAGGTCTTAACAGCTTCACCGGACTTCTAAGGCAAGCGGTAAGACACTCGACCGATTTTATTTGGGCAACTAGCTCAAGGGTTGTGTTGGTGTCAAATGTGATATATGCTGTACTATTGAATGATACGAGACACAGTTTTCGCCTAAGCAGCTGTATGAAGAGTCCAGAGTCCGAGTTCCGGAAAAACCGTTTTGATTTTACGATTTCCGAATGCGACGTTCAACTGGCTATAAAGTTCATTTGTCTGAACTTATTGAAAGGTTTTTTGACTATAAATATTTACCTCTAGGGTCTGGTACCAAGATTATGGTAGAAAATTGTTTCACCATTGAATAAATAGTTCAGTACCTAATTTAAGGATGCAGTTTAATCATTGTTATATATTCAAATTATAATAATAATAATAAATATTTATTGCCATTAAAGTTCCATTTTGAAAGAATGCGTTACGATGCAATAGTATAAAACAATGCTACTCTATTATTACAAGTACTTATTATTTATTACAGGTAATAAATCGTAGACATACTAAAATATAATTTCGCTAATTCAAAATATGGACCGCAAAAACTATAAAAAGTTGATTAAAATATCGATGGATTGTACATGGCCGCTGCCACCTAAACCTGGTAATCTTATGTCTCAGGTGGCAGTTTTCAGCAATGGCAATTATTCGGATGTATTCGGTAAAAACGGATTTTAAACTGATACATTAGAAACGTGTTAAAGAGGGTAAACGTACGAGTTATTTAGGTAAACATATAACGTGTTGATGTTTAAGGATAAAACCATTGTAATTTAGAAGTTGGCACCAGTCGCGACCGTGAAAAGGAGGTTCGCGACGCGACACGTCGTGGGGAAAGTGACGCAGAAACGTCGAGTATGCACACCGAATACCGATGAGCTTTTGTGCATGTTGTTTGTAGAAAGTGTACACGGCCGCGGCATGCGGGTACGCGGCTACACCCTTCGGCGAATATTTGATATTTCGCGAGCCCATAAATATTCACGGGGCCGCTTTCGTTTTCACTGCGTTATCCGTGCGGATACGACCGTGTCATCTGGTTACGAATACAGCGAATGTTACTCAACTTGGCGGAATTGACTTTGTTGCGTCATCAGGTTGACATTTCGTAATGCTATACTTAACGTTACAAGCATTGTGATTCATTAAGGTAATTAGTTTTGTTGTAGAAGGAAATTGATAGCTAACTAACAAAAGGAGTGTACAGTAGAAACTTGCACATGGACGAAAAAGAAAACTTTCTAATTATATATCTATAAATGTGTCCTAATTAACATCCTAATTACTATATTGAGTACAATAAGAAATAGCATATATATATCTCTTTCTTTTGCGCAGTTCACTACATATTCTGCGATAAAATATATAGTTTAGAATAAGTTTTTCTACCGTAGTAGGTACTTACTCGGTTGTCCGGTTGGGGTTTGCCGATACCGCCGCCCTCAGACCAGTCGTTCTGTTGACGGTTGGTGGTGGGCGCGAGCTTCTGCAGCTCAGCAGTCCAGAACCAACCATTGACTTCGTTGGGAAGCAAATCGGGACGGTTGCAACCCTTGAAGTCGCAAAGACGTCCTGAAGTCCAAATATACTTCACCTAGAAATGAAAATAAAAGATATTGTAGATTTATATTTTTGGACGATATTGGTAATCCATATATTTAAATAAATAATTTCTCGTTTTAAAATACATGTTTCATGATATAGAGATTTCAGTTACGAAATATATAATGATGAGTTTATATTTATTTAAACATGCATACAATGTTTTGCGCTTGAATGAATACGTTGTAAAAAATTAACTGATAGGTATCTACTACAGTGTAAGGTTCTGGGCACACTTGTGGTTACTGCACATAATTTTTGAAAGTAACATTTTGTGATGTGGAGTTTTAGTATTTAAGGGCTGGTAACGCATCTGTGATACCCCCCCATGTTGCAGGTTGCGTTTTGTTGGTATATAGTATTACGTAGCTATAAGTATGTGCTGAGCCTTAACTGGTTTCCTGCGATGGAAGCATAAAAAACTTCTCTATAGGTATATATTACATAATATTTATTAATTACATATCAATAACTCGTGAACAACTAAATTGACATAAATTGTTTCATTTCAAAATTTTCTTTATAGTAATAGACGCTATCAAACTTTTTTAACCGAATCGTTACTTTTTTGGTAAGTGTACGCTTAAAAAGAAGTATGTTCTGTTGAGATATTTATATCCACAACATAAAGGTAGTAATTCTAAAGGAAAACTATAATAGATGTTTACTCAGTCGCAACATAACTCGTACTGGTCCTTGACCTGCATGATTACAACACCGTTTAAAAGAAAATATTAGTAAAACATTCACGCCCGTCACCTATTCAGAATATATCCTCTTTGCGGCCGTGACGAGGAAATATGTGCGTTTACAAAATCAAACTGAAATAGAAAGTGTTGTTTACTTTGAAAATTCTAACGAGCACACCTGCGCAACACAAGCATAATATTGATTTAATTATTTAAACACCCAGTTTACGGATTCCATTGTTAAAATCTATATAAAATTACTTCATTCAATTTAGACCCTGAGAAGGCACTTATGAACGTCAAAATTACCACCGGTTTGGAAAATAACTCAGTAATAGTTGCATTCATTTTTTGTGAATGTACACAAATGGGTATTATTTCCAGACCTCAATATATAGCGTTCATATATTGATCCACTTTATAATAATCTTTAGACATCAAAAGACACTTGACATTGTGCTTAAAACCTAACACTGTTACCTTAAAAGCTGAGCTTGTAACATAGGACGACCAACCTGTCACTGTTTGTAGTATTAAAAGTATGTCGGTCTTTTACTAAATTCAGTTCTTTTAAGTTTTTGCGGACATACATTAGATTATCAAATATGCATTGAGAGGACAGAGTTAAAATACCGAATTCCTGAAACTTAGCTTTTAATGATTCGATTCGTTAAATATTATGTAGGCCTTGTCACTGTTCCAATTAAAGCAACGGAACTACACTTTATATATCAAATTGTTTAGACTCAACTTTAGTCCCAAAAATAGACATACACTCTATAAACCTTATACCTACTGCTGCGCAATCGGGTAAAAGTATTTCTCATGATTTGATGTGAGATGGATAATTCAGGATGGTATATGTGATTGATTTTCTTTTATAAGTTTCACATTTGACATAGATTGGAGACTCGTGGGAAATTTTATGTTTTGTGTCACATATAATGAACGTAACGAGAGTTACTGCGCTAACATGTATTGTGTGACGTGTAATAAGTGAAACTTCATTACTGACTTAGCATTTTTCTTGTCCTACATTTTAGGTAGAAAATTATCAATATTATTATTATATTTTTTATTCTAGTTTTCTATTTTAAATATATTTTTCAATAACCTCTATTGGTTAAGGTTTCATAAGTTTTTTTTGTTTTTTTATTTTGAACAATTTCGTGCCCGTGCCATCTTTCTCGTGAAAATGCTCGTGCTGCTTCATAGGAACTATGTATTAATTGTGGTATACTTTTTTATTTTTTAAATTTTAATCTTGTTATTAGGTATTACTTAATTCATATAACCGTGTGACTTATTTTAAGGTATCTTTAATTAATTGTATCTTTACTGCTTAGGCTCTATGGAAAAGCGTTACTATGTGTAATCTAGACAATAACTCTAAGAAGTTATATATGCCTTTAAAAGTCTCATCAAAATCGATTCAGTTGTTTTGGAGATCACTACTCTGATTTTAAGATACTTTGATTTTATTTATATGTATACTTTAAATTCAAACACTATAGTTTTTTGTATTGTCTTATGCTATTTAATAGAATATTACTTATTCATCGTGTCTTCTAATGACTTCAAAGTATCAGCGTTTTAATCCTAGTTGAAATTTTCATTTTTTTTAATAATACAAGTAACAAATGAACAATATTAGCAATTGAACTTTAGGGCAGCAATCTTATTAAAATTTGTGAGGTGCTACCTTGACTCCTTATGTGTTTCACCAAAAATATTTTTTTGCGGCATTTGTGTTTTTTACATGGTTATCTATTAAACGGTCATATTGTTCTCGCCATTTTTTTACTATTAGGAATTATATAACCAACAGTTAGTTTTTCTTTGCCGCGGTAACTCTATATTAAATTAGTTACTCTTTTTACATATATTTTTCGTGTATTATAAAGATTTAAGTGAATGAAATAAACCAAATCTTAGATATCCCACAAAGTTTCTAACGTACTCCGGATTGACGACAACGACAAAAGTACGTCAATATATATTTAACTAGCGTAACAAGATGGTCTGTTAACTTATTAACAATAGTTTAGAAATATTTGATAATCTGGTTACGGCTTAAAAAGATTATTTTGTAAGTGTTTGACTTTTACCTTGTCTTGTACGATGCGTGCTTTAACCCATTCGTTTTCATCGCTGGTCTCCAATGATACGAGGTCCATGCAACGTTGCCTGCAATAATTTCTAGCGCTGAGCCAGTCCTCTTCAACTCCGCGGAGCGCTGGGTCCCTCCACGAAAAGAAGTAACCCTTATCTGTATAAAATATGTTTATTTATTTACTGTTTCATTTTAAGTATTGCGTTTTTTAGACAGTTTCCGCATTAGGTATCGATCGATGTGGACTTTGTAAACTTAAAATTAAAGGTAGCAAAATGCACTCAGATTCAAAATAATCTTTTTATTTGTGGATCAAATAAATAGTTGTTCTGTGTAGGGTTTGAATACATAATAATCAGCGCGGCGATAAAGTTGAGGAGACGCGCCGGCTGAAACCAATGCACTACGTAGTAGTGTGCTCCGTGTGGCTGTTTCTTGAGGCGTGTATTTTAAACAATTAATATTTTTGATATTTTTTTTACAATTCATTATATTAAGTGATTGATTTCAATTGACGTTTAATCAAAATACATCAGCAGACGTAATGGAGTATCGATTTTGAAATTATATTTTTACCATCGAAATACAAAAAATATTAGATAAGCTTCAGAAAAATAGGCAAATTATTATCAGTTATAAAAAAAAGCTGATCGCCCGAACAGGGACTTGAACCCTGGACCCTTGGATTAAAAGTCCAATGCTCTACCGACTGAGCTATCCGGGCTGTATTATAATATGATGAATTGACACAATATATATTTTATGTGTTACAAATACGATTTTGTGTATAACTGGATATAATAGACGGATACAAAAAAATTAGATGGATTGTGTGATAAAGTATGTATATAAATCATGTGAATTTTGTTATGTCAGCTTTTAGAGGAAAGTTGCATGTGGAAAATAGATTGTGACGATCATATTATACTTAAACGGCAGACGTTGTCCCGCCCTGATTATTAAAAAATCTGTGACAAATTATATACCAAAATGTTCCTCATGAATCACTTTACCCACTGGTGAAAACCGTACAAAAAGCTGTTCAGTAGTTTTTGGGCTTATCGCGAACAGACAGACAGACAGACGCGGTAGGGGACTTTGTTTTATACTATGTAATAAAATAATGATGATAATATTTATTTATCATATATATTAATACGTGAAGCCAAAACTTTGTATCCCTTTTTAAGAAAATTGCGTGAACGGATGAATGTGAAATTTGGCATAGTTACAGTTTATATGGAGGAGAAGTGCAGAAAGCTATTTACTTTATATAAAATGCATTATAAGTACATTAAATTAATTAAAATATGCATTACTCACACTACAGCTCCAATTTTACACAACATGTACACACATGTAAATAAAAAAGACATTTTGACATATGTCAATAAGGGACTTTAAAAAAGGTTGCGAAGGAGCTTGCTATGCTCGACTGTATGTATTTTTTAACTGAATTCGAAAAAGGAGGAGGTTACTACGTTCGGTTGTATGTATTTTTTTTTATGTATGTTAATCGATATCTCCGCAAATTATGAACCGATTTTAATGATTCTTTTTTTATTTGAATTAGTTATACAGCGGTGGTCCCATATAAATTTGAAGAAAATATTCAACACCTAAGGGGGTGAAATATCGTTTATTTGATTTTCACCCACTTCGTCTCTACGTATTTTCGTGAAATTGGAACCGATTTATTATACCCATTACAAACCAGATATATTTATGAACACTAAAAATGGGGAAATATTTTTTTTTACAAAAAAAAAAAATAAACCGCCTTCGATGTGAAAAACTAATAAGGCACAAAAAAGCGAAAAATAACTTAATTATTAAGTTAACCGAATTAAATAAAAAATATTGATATTTGAACTACCTAATTATATATTTGAAGTCGATGCCATTGTAATAAAAGAACCCTAATAAAGTTCAAACTTTAAAAATTTAATGAACTATGGTCGAATGTCGACCACTGGGCGCCCACTAGTATTTATAAAAACTTCACCATACAAACATAAGAATATAATTACATCGTGCCAATTATGAAGTAATGCGTTTTATATATCGTATAACGAGAGATTAAGTGTATGGGTTTATTTACAATATTGTATAATAGTTAATTTTGCGCGTGCACGCGGCCATGTTTTGTGTGTGTGTGTGTGTGTGTGTGTGTGTGTGTGTGTGTGTTATAACTAAAGTTACTGAGATAATATAAATAGAGACCTATGTGTGAGTCATATACATATAAATGAAAATCAATCGACAAATGTATGTAAGCGTATGACTACAGAACTTCTACACCTATCTGGCTAATTTGTTTTTGTCCTCTTTTTTAATCGTCAGACCAAAGTTTGTACGAAAGACTGTTTGAAAAAACGTTCGAAAACGAAAATTGGGTTAAGATATATCCTTATAAATCGTGAATGAGTAAGTGAGATAGAAGATAATAAAGAGATCCTCAGAAATATTTACAAAATTGACAGATTGAAAGTTCGTTAGTACATTTACGTTAGTACAGTTAGTACATCCATGCGAAACCGGGGCGGAGACCAGTAATAAATATATAGTATTTATTAATGTTTTTGATGGTTTTTTAGTAACCAAGTTTATATAGTCTTGACGTTTACCAGATATTTACTTATTTATGAATAGAAATCTTTCAAAATAAATTTGTCATCCTTTGTCCCGAACAAATGTATAAATTATTATTTGAATAGCGATATCGTCTCGCTTTTATCATAACTATTTGACTTATTTCCAGTTTGAAACAGGTTAGAAGCTTATCTCATGGTGCGATGATAAACACGACTGCGATAGGAGGTACATAGTTAACAAAAAAAAGGAAGATATCGTGTAGCTTGGCATTTTAGTTAATTTATTATTTTAAGCGGATTATTTTGTCAAAAGCGTGACTGTCTTTATGTATATGTTATAGCTATAGACCGGTTCAGAAGTGTCATCGTCCTAATTTTCCAGTTACATGACATAATATTATAGTGATATGGTTATAAAAGAAATTGAAATATTTTCTTTCATAGCCTGTATGTATCTTATTAGCAACTGATCTTAATAGTATTGTAAATTCTTAGTATCAGCTACCTATTTCTCTAAGCAGGGTACATAAGGACCCGATATAAATCCCAATTTATTTACCGGTTTTTAAAGACTACAAGACATTACAAACGTATTCAATAAAGCTTGAAAATATGTAGTAATATGATGATTAAAAATTAGGTACTTCTAAAAATAGATACCATGGCCACATTAGGTTTTAATTCCGTGGAAAATTTGGTGTTCATAAGGTACCATGTTTTTAGAGCTGTATTATATTTTTGGTGATTTCAGTAAACCTCAGTGTACCTACATAGATGTGCCTACTCTGGTATCCAACTTTCTATTATGTTGCGTCGTTTTATTAGCTCCATTAAAGATATTCTAGTTAGAATTCTCGAATTGAATTTAATATTAATTTTATTGACTATAATTTCTCGTTTATTTTATGCTCTAACACGTTTTTGATATTTTAAATCAATTATAGATTTTAATATGCGATTTGTTTATTTGAAAGTGATTTTAGAATTATACATATTACGTCATTTATTTTATATCTATGTAAATTATTCTAATTTAATTTTGGGTTAAAGTATTTTGCGGATAAAACGTAACGTAAGTATTTTAAATTTATACGCCTCGCATTTTTTGTTGTTTAACTAGATTTTATTATAACATATTAGGTAACCAATAGTTTCATTCATGAGACTTGGTGTAGTGTTGAAAGAATCGTTTGTATAACAGATGTCATTTTTTGATAATTACATAGGTATGGGAGCAAATATTCGGATGGCGTGGGACGAGCTTTTGGATAATGCACGTGGAGAAGTCCGTCGCGTACTAGTTAGATATAATTGGCGTATGTGTTCCAAGAGCATCTCTTAAGAGTTCATTTCTGAGCCTTAGTTCGCCGTTGGAGCCTCCTTATAAACGCTCTTTGAAGGGCTCTTACCGGATTGAGCGTATGTAATGCGTAAGCAGTCTATAATCTCTGTTTAAAGAGTTTACACAGGAACTCCATAGGGATTTTGGGTGAGTAAAAGTATCACACGGCCCTCTCAGTCTGCTCGGTACGGGAGGACGTACCCGAGATAGGTTTGCTCGCTTAAAACAAAATGTAAAAATCAAAATAACTATATTAATAGTTAACTCACTGTCAGCATATCTCTCGTGGATTGTTCTCTGTGCGCATAGCGATGGTACTGGAGGTTCCAGTATACGACCGTTAGGGAACTGTCCTTGCACGACAACCGCTAAGGTAGCCAATACTAGTACTGATGTCTTCATTTTCTGTAACAAGTTTATTTATGTGAACGTGTTTACATAAGACATTAAAATAAGAATCTAAAATGATTATACAGCATTATGCAGTTCACAAACAAGAGCGAGTGTCCGATCTATAAATTTGGAGGTTACTGTTTTTATTCGACCGCCTAATTATGTGTTTTGTAAGAGCAAAGCAATAGCATATATAACTAAATGTTGGTTTAAAAATAGCAAATTTAGAAATTATCTACCAAACGTAATACAAGCTAAAATGTGCACTTCCCTAGTTTACTATTTCTTATATCAAAATTGTACGTGTAAAAAGCATAAAAGTCATTGTACGTATAAAGAAACAGCGCTGTTTTTGCTTTATTTATCGGTAACGGTAATAATATTTCAGAATGTGATTTTACCATTTCTGCCATGTCGTTGTTTTTGTGAAAAACGCAATTAAGTAGCGAGTGCAAAAACTTAGAAAAATGTTTATACATGTACATCATAACAGTGGGTTTTCGAATAACATACAGTCCTGTTACAAGCCCTAGTATCCTTTTGGAAAGTCACAAGACTAAGAAGAAACTAGTTTTAAGTTCATATATCAGCACACAAAGTGTTTCTCATCTCTCGAAAATAGATCCCTTTTTAAAACTGAGTTCTGGACTCTTTTTTTTAAGATACTTACTTATATACAATTACTAGAAGTGTCTAACATCAGCTGAATTGCATGAGTCTGGCTAATTTTATTTAACTAAAAAAAAATAGCTGGGTGTAACCCACTGCCTTATTGAACGTAAAAGTTTAACATAACTAATAAAAACACAACAAAGCATATCTTGAAACTATAAAAAATATATGAGTGACTGTAGAAAATTATATATCTTTCTGATGTTGATCGGCTGTATCGATTAAAAATATTTCTTCCGAGTGTGAGATTGATATATGAAATTAATGTTATATATATAAAAAAACGAAAGTGGAAGTTGATTTTAAATGCCATCGAGTTAATAAGTTATGATTGGAATTACCCACTTTCCATAAATATGCCCTACGTGTATTTGAACGCTCGAATCCATGCCTTGAAGTTGCTTGCCAATCCAAGCACACGCTTGCCACTTGTGAATAGTTTAGCTCGTGTATTAACGCAAATGTAAGGGTAATTTTAACAGTCTATGTTTTAAGTTGATGTATTACTTTAAGAAAAATAATATAATATTTACTATACTTTAAAAATATCATCGATTTCTCATTTTTAATTTAGGAAACCTACCGATATAACTGATCAAAAATAAAATACACAAATAATTGTTAACGCCAACAAGCATATTCAGATGACGTTGCTTTACTCTTGAATTTATGTGAGACGTCTGAATAAACCTCGGTAGTATAATGTTATTTAAAAAAACTGTGCTGGTTATCTGCAATTACGGTAAGGTAATTCCATAACAAAATAGCAGGATGGCACATATTCTACCATATAATTGTATTTTTCATGGCAATTATAATAGTTAAAGGATGCGCGTTGAAATCTTTTGTATGTTACTTCATTTAAAATTAATATATGTATTATACATACACTTTCTAATGTCATTTTCATGAGAATTGGCTTACAGTAGCTCTATAAAATTCTGTGAACCTAGAGTAGTAAAATATAAATTGATTCAATCCTAGATGGTAGTTCATTATATTTAAAATCTTTATAAAACAATAAAACTCGTTTTATATCGTACATCGGGGTAGCTCTATAAAATTCTGTGAACCTAGAGTAGTAAAATATAAATTGATTCAATCCTAGATGGTAGTTCATTATATTTAAAATCTTTATAAAACAATAAAACTCGTTTTATATCGTACATCGGGCTTTTACGTTGTTTTCATCAGCTCGTTTGTATCCGTGTTGGAATTGGGAATAAAAAAGATGTCGGACTAAGGAAATACCAACCTTTCTTGATTAAAAAAGCTAAAACTTTTTTTAAGTTCTTGTAAGAATGATAGAATACGTTATTCTTAGAATTGTAACACGTCGCATAATTTTAATATGATATATGTTTACGAACCAAAAAACAAAGTTTTATTGTTATCAAACGGTTAATCCCTACGTACAAATTTGAAAGATTCGGAATGTCTAATTCACTATCTCTCAGAATAATGATATCTTACATACTTGCAATATTGTTCGAAACAATATCAGTAGATGCGGTAATAATAATTACTACATCTTATATATGTATATTGTTTAATCTTCTGTTATTACTATTCATCCCGTTCTGTTGCTGCGACGAACGAAAAATAAGACATTTTTATTACGATGAAGGTTATCGCACCGTTGTTGACAATCTTTAAATAAATAGTTGTGAAATTTTAAAATCAACACTAAAGGTAGGTGTTTTAGGTAGGTGGTAGAGCCACGCTGAAGCTATTACTGGTTTCAGCATGAATCGGTCGGCTCTCCCGGGGTAGTACCACCCTCTCATAGAAAACCGACGTGAAGTAACAGTGCTTGCATTGTTGCGTTTCGTTCGGTCAGTGAGAGCGCCGGAGACCCACCTCCCCTCCCTTTCCACTTTCTCCTTCCCCTTCCCTTCCTCCCCCCTCCCCCACACAGGCTGGCAACGCACTTGTGACTCCCCTGGTGTTGCAAGTGTCTATGGACGGTGGTGATCACTTACATCAGGTGACGCACCTGTTCGTTTGCCTCCTATGATATAAAAAAAAAAAAAAAAAAGGACCCCCGTCGTATATATGTATAATTCCATACATGTAACTCCCCAGGTTCTTTAAAAAAATATCAAGTATGTAGCTCGAGTGTCTATTTTAAAATATATACACATAAAATGATAACTTCTGACGGAAGAGAGATTTTACTGATAACTTGAGATTTGAGAGAGTCCGGCAACATTCCAAACTTATGTCTTCAAACTTATCTAGACTTAATGTCAGCCGAATTTGAGCCGAGAAAGTTTAATATAGGACAGAGTGAAAACAAAAATGACATTTATACCGGTTGGGTATTTAATTTAATTCCGATAAATATTATCTAATGAAACTAATATTAACTTATGCAGTATAAAAAAGGGCGCAAAATCGTTATGTGCAGGTATATATATAATGATTATGATGAAATGAAACGGCTAACTTCTATTCAAAGGTTACCCGCATAATATATAAAGTTTTTATTTAGACTTCCAGATCAAGCTTCAGAAGGTTTAATATTTCAGCCTGTAATGAGGTTTATGCAGTTTTACACTAGATGCTGATCAAATGTTGCTAGAGAATGAATTGGTTGTTCACCTGCGTAATAAAATAATTGTATTTTTAAAGAACCGAGCCAGGCTTAGTCGTCCAGGTACTAGTTTTATTATAGTTATAGTTAGCTAAATTTTTTTTAACTATATTTTAACAACAATACTGTAGACTATGACGAATACCTAAATCATCCTCAAAAATATCATTCAAAGTAATATAAAAACTAATTTCGGTATGAACAACGTAAGAAGTAGACACTGTTTTTTGATTTTCGAGAAAAAAATTGTTGCAGGTGTCTAGGAATAAGTAATAGAATACATTTCATTGTTAGAAATGTCTATCTGTCTGTCTACTTGTCTGTCGGTCGGGTAGTATGAACACGCATCACTGCTAAAGAACTGGGTTTACAATAAATTGTAATATAAGAAAATCATAAAGCATATCCTCGGGAGTTACTTAGCCTTTGTTTCATTAAAATCGGTCCACTCTATCAAAAGTTATTCTAATTTGAATTTGAATGACGTACGCGAGAAAAGTAGTAATCTACGAGTATACTAATATTTTAAAGCTTATTTGTTTGGTAGAACGCGCTAATCTCAGGAACTACTGGTCCAATTTGACTTTTCAGTGTTAGATAGTTTATTTATCGAGAAAGGCTATGGGCTGTATATCATGACGCTAAGACCAATAGAACCGGAGCACTAATGAAGAATGTTTCAATTTCGGGGTTTTTTTCCTTGTGAGAGCTTCCGCTGCGTGTTAGCGTTAGCCCAAAGTAACTATTCCACGCGGATGAAGTCGCGGGCAGAAGCTAGTTATAAATACGTCTAATATCGCATTGTTAAGGAGCTATTTAAAAATACACGAGCCGACGGATATTAAGAGAAGGAATGTGGCTAAATATACTTAAGTTATGGATATTTTATACATTTTAAAAGGTCGTGATTTTATAACCGCTTTGTATTTAATAAAACCCTGTTTTCATGAAGATTTTTATGTGATCTATTTATTTTTAGTTTGATACGTAATGTGAAGTCAAAAATTGTCAATTATCAAAAATCTCGTATTTATGTTTGACAGCAATTTCGCCTGCTATTATATAACGATGTGGCCTACGATAGCAATTAACCGATACTAGAGAAGGATTCATTCTCAAATGTTACTGCGGGAAAACACCTATAGATTCCTGGTAACATATTCTCAGCATGAAGTTAGTAGCTGACTAGGGTATTAGAGAATGCGCTGCCGATCTATACCATAATGGTTTCCTCCGCCGAAAGCTCCAGTTTAGTGCAAGATTCGACACTAGATCAAAGGAGGCAGTGGCCGAGCACGCTTAAATTATTTAAATTTTAAAAATTTGCGTTTTATGTATCCTAAAAGTTTATAAACTTTTATAACGTTTATAAACTACAATTTCATTTTCTAGAATCATAGATTACAATTGAAGTCGATTGTTGTCTGAAGAAAGATAGATACGTTAAGCTTAGAATAGGATTGGATTTCAAATGTTATAACTAGAATACGTAGATTAGTATTTCTACAGATTGTATATATTTATATTTCAAAATATATGCATGATATTTGAGGTACGCGATCGGCTTGGTTTAATGGAGATATAAGAAAAAATTCAAAAGCACCTCCCTGGACTGTTTTTTAGGACCGGTCTCTACCAGGTAGGACTAGAAAGCGACCTTGTCGTGAACAAAAAGAGTTCATTCATCCCGTACCCACGACCACGAGGTCGTGTCATAGGCCCCATAACATTAAAAATTTCAATAATATTATTATTATGGTATAAAATGTTATTAGTATAATTTGGATAAGTTAATCTCTATGACGCGCGATACCGGATTAAAAGCTATATATAAAATCAAAGCTTTTTTATTACTATCAATATATTTGTACAGTTATATTAATGCTTATAATGACCTCATGTTATAATAAAATGTGATATATCGAAAGTTCACATGTTATTTCTAAGATTCGGCTTGGAGTAGGGGAACTAAAGATTTGATGTATTGTAGTGGTATGTTACGTAAATATAAAAAAAATATAAATATAAAAAAAATATGTCTTAAATATTTCAAATAATTATTAGTTCAGTAACTTTTCGTATGGCAAAAATTGACTAAGATATCCATAACATGTTAGACTATTTTTATAAACTGGTAAAGTGTATAGAAGTTTATCTTTACAATTATTGATTTGATTTCCCGAATTACATAATCTATATGATATTGTTATTTTTAAATATACGTGTAAGAATTTTTTGACGCTTGTTAGTTTTAATCATTTATGTTATAAGTTCAACATTAAGTTATATCAAATACTAAAACTACATTTCTACACTATTAGCATATAATTGAAATAGAAAAAAACTGTCACTCACCACACGTCGTGTCAGTCCCGTAGTTCCGTCACAAACTGATGCGTCTGCGCACATCGGCGTGCGTTTTATATTGAGGAAATGCCGAGTAAGGCTGTTGCTATGTTCACCCTTTAGAAATAAGGGGTGATGCGAAGGAGCTTTATATATTGGTATAGGTTAAATATAAATAGATAAATATTTTCATAGTGTTCAGATAATTGAATTGGTTATTTGAATTATTCTGTGAATGTCTTGAAGTGAAAATAAAAAAATAACTTGATATTAACATATGCGTAGAATAAATATTATGGATCGTTGTAAATACGCAAAGTGAAGAGTAACATAATCAGACAAAAAACGAAAATAGCAGCCGCTCTCATGTATGCATTCTCCTAAGAAGAAGTGGGATGGCCGCATCGTACGCTATTAAGAGGGTGGCCTCCTTGTTGAAACTTAGCCAGGCAGTTTTAGTGACATCTCAGATTTCATGCTTCGTGTTGTTGTTTCGCATCCACTTTTGCACAATTACTAAACTATATTACTTAAGATGTTACCACTAGAGTTTTAAGATCTTGTCAAAAACTCCAGACTCAATTTAATTCCAATTGAATATGAAGTCGATTCCATTGGTTTTGTTTCGTATTCTTTTTAAATACTTTTATAGTTACCAACCGCCCTTTAGTATTCTGGCAACTGCATATTGTCTTGGCATGTTACTGTCGCTTTTTTTTCGAACTGACTACACTATTGGCCTTTCAAGGCCTTAACAGCTTCACCGAAATACATGTTACCCATCCCCGATCGTATCCTAATTTGACATTAATTGGGGATGTGTACAAACTCTATTTCACGACTAAAATACTTATTTAGTACTAGCGGGCCCGGCAGAGGCTGTCCCGCCCTGGCTATAAAAAAAACTTTGACAAATTATATACTAAAACCTTCTTTATGAATCACTTTATTCACTGATGCAAACCGCATGAAAATCCGTTCAGTAGTTTTTGAGTTTATCGCGTACAGACAGACAGACAGACGCGATAGGAGACTTTGTTTTATACTATGTAATGATGATGATAAACGAGAATGTGCTTTTTTGTTACGCTTTCACGCTTTGACTACTTAACCGATCATAATAAAATTTTACATAAACGTTATTAGGGATACTGAAAAGATCATAGGGTACCTGGGTATCCTACCTTTCATCCAGAAAAATGTACTGTTCTCGAGGTCTAATTTTCATTATCGCAAAAACAAAAGCTGGTACGACAAGCTATCTGTGTAGTGATGATTACTTTTACTATTAGTACTTTACAGACTTACGGGCTGATACGAGCCAAGTTAAGTCGCTTAGCTAAATTCCAATCGAACTTAGAACACTGGCGCTTTTCAAATTAGTTGAGATGTAGATACAAAAACAATTATAATAGTAAACAATCTTTTTATACTGTTATTATATTTCTTGTTCTTTCTTATCTGTATCTTTCTTAGTTATTTGCTGTAGTCGTGGTGGTAGAGCGGATTTACCGGTGGAATATGAATCTAATGTCCGCAAGTTCGAACCCTGGCATATACCAAGGATTTTTTCGGAATTCGCGTTCGTTTACTAATTTAAATTACTAACACTATCGGCTGACGGTGAAGGAAAACATAGGGAGGAAACCTGAACCTGAGAAATGTTCTTGTATGTGGGAAAATATAGAATTTGGATTTCTCAGAGTTTGATACCACCACTACGTCGTGGGCTGGCGTTGTGACTATGCCCGTACCTTCCTTCGGGAAAATGGTTGTGGCCCTGCAGTGGGTCTCTTAGAGGGTGACGATGATGTTTATATTTCTTTATTACATTTCTTATGAGTTAATTAGAGTAAAACCGTAATTATGTGTAATTATAATCGATACTTACAATCTGAACATACAACCCTATGTACAAATCTTACCTCTTTGTTGTAGTTGTAGCCTGATAAATTATATTGACACTTGGTGGTAATGGTAACATTTACTTAGTTTTGACTTTTATTTTAAAGTAACAAAATGATAAATGTAACTAGACTATAACTGGACTATTTTTGTTTGTTTGTCTATTTCCTGGCACCCTTTGTTTGTTAAACGGTTTGAAGAATTTTCATATATGACATGTCTTTAGGTTCGTCTTAATTTTGTGAGTTATATTAAAATTAATTAACAGATAAACCCCATCGAGCTTCTTAGCAGCTCTCGATTATTAGAATGTTTTCCGATCTATGTTATAGTTCCTAAATATCTTTTTGAGTCTTAAATTGATTAAAGTATTTTAAACTTTGATATATAAGTATTATGACTCGAAATTAAATGAAAGATTTTGCAGTACGGTTATTGTATTTTTCTTTGTTAATGTTACTTACACTTTCTACAGTTTCGTAGTGATAGTCCTTATAAAGGGTAACAAGTATTAAAAGTTCAGTTAAGATTTAAAGGGCAATACTTTTCTTTTTCTGCAGGTATATTAAAATATATGTTTTGTTCGCTATCGACTGTTTTATATCAATACTAGCTTCTACCCGCGACTTCGTCAGCGTGGAATAGTTACTTTGAGCTAAATAACACGCAGTGGAAGCTCTAAAAAAAAAAAAGAAAAAAACGATTTTGTAACATTCTTCATTGGTGCTCCGCTCCTATTGGTATTAGCGTGATGATACATAGCCTTTCTCGGTAGATGAGCTATCTAACACTGAAATAATTTTTCAAATCGGATCAGTAGTTCTTGAGATTAGCGCGTTCAACCAAACAAACAAATCCTCCAGCTTCATAATATTAATTTAGCTTTTTTTTTTCGAACTGACTAAGCTATTGACCTAGCAAGGTCTTAACAGCTTCACCGGACTACTCGTATAGATTTAAACCAGCATATATATTTAATTAAGAGTCTACTATTGGCAATCTCATTAGTGTAAATTAGTAGAGATCAACATAACAAGTTCACATATTTGTGATAAACTATATAAATTTTAATTGTATCGTTTACATTTAGTATTTAAATTATGAATTCTTAGCTTCGGCCCACTCCCCTACCACTATAACATAGTCTTTACCTTTTTACGTATAAATAACCCACAAGTAAATCATAAATTGATTGAATTATATTTAGCTCTATAAATAAAGTGGTACTATCGACCAAAAACTACAAAAAACAAACGATATACGTTCTGACGTCAAAACTATTATTTAAATTGAATATACATTGCACTTCATTATCATCATTATCATTACATAGTATAAAACAAAGTCCCCTACCGCGTCTGTCTGTCTGTCTGTCTGTTCGCGACAAACTCAAAAACTACTGAACGGATTTTTATGCGGTTTTCACCAGTGGATAAAGTGATTCTTGAGGAAGGTTTTAGTATATAATTTGTTAAGGATTTTTTATAATTGGGGCGGAACAACGTCTGCCGGGCCTGCTAGTTTTAAATATGTATTCATTATATTAGGTAGATGTTTACCGTATTTTGGAATGAACTCGGAATCAATAGTAGCTATTGGATACATCGATTACGTTTAATTCATTCAAAATACTAATAGGTCGCGTTTCAATTCCACTGACGTTTCGATTTAAGTACGTTAATAAATTTATTTGTTTTCTGTTAATCATATCCTGTATACTTACAAGCTATCACGTATGTTTACGATGAATAGTTATCTATACCTATAGTCTACAATATAAAATTGTATTCGGAAAAGCGCCCAGACTCGTTCTAGGTTTAGTTTTATGCAACACTAACATATGAGATTAAGTGAGACTGTGGTCAAAGGTTAGTATAAATACATAAATAAAATTGAAATCTCTATTCTTTATTGTTTGTACAAAACAGATTTTGAGGAAATTTTTACTAACAGACATAGGACTTTTTAGAGTTCACATTTGTCCGTGAGTAATGATTAGTAATGATAAGATTTAAAAGAGTAAAACTTCTAAACCGGTAGAAGAGTAAGAGGGATTAAGTAGTATTGATAAACGATTAAAACGACCCAAAACTGATACAGAAAAAACATACTCTAACCATAAATGACAACAGAATTTTCATGATAACGAACTCGCGAATACCTATTAGTTATTGCATATATAATACGACCGAAAAGGTACCTTAACGGGAATTGCTCATCTAAAAGCTGTTAGTAGCGATCTATGTGAAGAATCGAATTGTATAAAAGTATCCAGTAAACTTCTAGATAAGCGAAGATAAACGAATTAGTCTTCTTGTTATCATCTGTTTGTTAACATATTTTCTATATTGAAGTCTTCGGTATTATTAATGAAAAATAATTTGGAAACAGTTCGTTTTCTCCTTACGATGGACGAGTCTAAGCTTTTATAAGTCTCTATTCCTCATAGTATACTACAGGTAATAATATCTATACATTAACACGAAAAAAAGAAGTTTGTATCTCGTATGATGGTCGAATTTCGACAGCTGGACGACAAATAGTATTTATAAATGTTCATCCTTTACGTAATTTTTCCTTAAAGGTTCGTGATGAGAATTGTACTTTTTGGTAACCTTCTAATACCATTGAACAATGAGATTGTAAACTGTTCATACATTAACTATAAATACAGGAACTGACTTCTCGATGACCTTTACAATTAAACCCTAGGATCACATTTCTTTAATAACACAATCAATTTCGTTACACTATACCAATAAAAACGTGGTACTTGTATGTCTGTACATGAGAATCTTATGCTAACATCTTACATACAATATCCATCCCTAAATAGATTTAAAAAATTATAAAAATCGTTCGTATGGTTTTCGAAAAAAGCGCGAAAATAAAAGCATACTAGGAAGAATCTTCCTTTTATAAAATCCTTTAAAATATTGGTAACGCTTAATAACCATAGTAAGAGGTCGTACAAGTATTATGCAAGCAAAATTTTAGTTATTTTTGAACTGCTACTTCTTATCAACAAAATAAGCAAAACCTTCTATGCTTGTGTAATATGGCAGGGATTCCCAAACTGGTATCCGCGGAACCTCTCGTAGAATAGTTATCCGGGTTACCAAAATTATTTACTATTAGTTATTAAACTAGTGGGCCCGGCAGACGTCCCGTCCTGATTATAAAAAAAATCCTTGACAAATTGTATACCAAAACGTTCCTCATAAATCATTTTATCCACTGGTGAAAACTGCTAGAAAATCCGTTCAGTAGTTTTGCAGTTTATCGCGAACAGACAGACAGACAGACGCGGTAGGGGACTTTGTTTTATACTATGTAATGATAATGATAATACCACGGTTACAAATATTATTTTGAAATAGCGCAAAATATGTGAACTGCAGGACTCATTACTTTTATGTAAATAGGTAGGTAGTTAGCAAGCATTCAGCCCGGACTATGTATGGCCCAACAGCGCACGTAGCCAGAGACAATGCGCGAATAATGTGTTTCAATTATATTACACATATCTTTAAAAAAATGTTGTTATATAAATTTCAGTGTTGATTTGTAATCATTTGATATGGGGTTCCATAAAATAAAAGGTATTTTTGGTTGGTGTTCCGTTATCTTTAAAGTGTAGGAACCCCTATAATATGGAATAATTTTTAGAAAACCTCGCGTAAATTTCTTTAATAGTTAAAAAAAAAATACAAAAAGTAAATGATACGAACGTAATCGTCATTAATAACATTCCCTTGTCAAAAATAAGCAAAGCATATACCCCCTGCAGGTTGAGTTGGTAAAGGGTTGGTGCGTAATACTTGAACTGCTTGTAATAAAATCATGGATTTATAATAAATTAAAATTCTAGTATAAAAAGCATGTTGCGATTTTCATAACTGTTATTTTTTTATTCAATAAGAATTTATGAAAGCAGAATGAATACACTTTGCTAAATTACATTTGTGGCATTGATTATTCGTGTCAGTTAAGACCGGACATATGCTAAAGTTTGTGTGAAGTGAAATTACCTTTTTACAATTGTTATGTGCCGTAACCGAAGTTTACCGCAACGGCGAGATATTACGGAAAATGACGTGTTTAAAAATATGACATCAACGACATCCGTTATCTTGTTCGAAAATATGTTCGCGGAGACAACAAAGGAAATATTTTATCTACAGAAATAAATAAAGGTCCACGTTGCGAACTTGGTATGTTTGGATGTATGAATCAATTATGATTTTAATTCATATTTAAGTGTAAAAAAATGTTGATGTGGCTTGGAAGTTTTATGTGATATTTCGTAGGAGTCGAATGGCTCAGATGTGATATACATTTCGTCATGGTGCCTCATTTTGATTTATACTAAAAGAGCGGGTTTTAAGACAGTATGATGACAGCCACTGTTTAAGATTTCTCAACGATTATTGTTATATTTAGATTATACTTTACTGATAATAAAGTATTTACACTAACAAAAAATAACTTATAACTAGCTTCTGCCGGCGACTTTGTTCGCGTGGAATAGTTACTTTGGGCTAACGCTAACGCGCACCGGAAACTCTCGAAAAAAAAAAAATGATTTTGAAACATTCTTCATTTGGTGCTCCGCTCCTATTGGTCTTGGGTGATGATATATAGCCTATAGCCTTCCTCGATAAATGAGCTATATAACATTGAAAGAGTTTTTCAGATCGGACTAGTAGTTCCCGAGATTAACACGTTCTACTAAACAAACCCTTCAGCTTTATAATATTAGTATAGATTAAGAGTTTTAACGTGTAAGAATAAAATTACACTTATCTGATCCAAACATCATTATCACTTACCTATTCAAAGTATAAACCATACAATACAAATTGTTGTGAATGTCCTTGTGAAATATAAAGCTTTTAGTCTGTAAATACGTTTTTTCCTACTACAAAAACGGGCAGTTCGAGCGATCTATAATTTGGGACTTCGCGAATCATTAAGGACTAAGTTTCAGGAATTCGGTATTTTAACTCTGCCCTCCCAATATATTATTGAGAATTTGATGTACGTCCGCAAAAACTTAGATAATCTGGATTTAGTAAAAAACCGGCATAATGTTAGATAATAGAAACAATAATAAACTGGTCACACCATGTTTCAGGCTCACTAAGACCAGTAACAGTTTTTTAGGTAATAGTGTTAGATTTTATAACAAAATCCCAAAACACATTACCGATTAGCCAGATAGTACGTTCAAGTGTTATGATAAGCGGGTCTTAATACATAAAGGCTATTACAGGGTGGATCAATATGTGACGTTTGAAAGTGACGCCTTTCTCTGTGCATCCACCAAAAACGGACGTAACTTTATATGTCGTTGCGTTTTAATAATTAAAAAATATGTTAGTTATTATGAAAAGATAAACCAGATCGAGTTTCTTGCCGGTTCTTCTCGATGACTGGGTTGTTTTCCGAACCGGTGGTAGTTTTGACGTTCATAAGTGCCTTCTCAGGGCCTAAATTGAATAAAGAGTATTTTGATTTTTTTGATTTGTCTTTTTGTTACAAGTATACCGATGTTTTATTTGTTCGACTTTTTCAAGTAATAACGACTATGCGTTCGGTGGCTCAAAAGTGGGAATGAAAGAGAAACATTGTATATTTATAATTATGCTACATTTGAAGCGACGATGCTTCAATGAATGTCAATCGACGTAGTTTTGAATTCTGTGATGAGTTTGTGTATACGGTGAAGGAAGAGATAGCGAGGAAACCGTAGTATGGTTTTAGAGCTCAACGTAATGACCGCCTGGCTTGTTAATAAACAAAGCTAAAGATAATCAATCAATGGTGCCACTCAACATGATATTGCCTTTATTGACACCGATGATCATGACCTAACATTGCATACATCATATATATTGCAACTAATGTAACTCTGCTACTCTATTTATATTATTACCCTTAGGTTGAAAATCTAACAGTAAACACCTATCTGTAGATGTGTTCCAGCAGCTGTATATAAGATTACCTGTTACCGACTGTCTTTGTGTTTAGCAAATTACCATTTTGGGCCATGTTGTCATTTAACAACAAGTTAGAATGTCGTCAAATGCTAAAACCCTTGAAGTACCTATATAAAGAACAGGCAAAGCGGAAACTACAGTCCGTGCCAATCTTTTTGACCGCTCTTAATATAGATGCGCAAAACACAAATTTAGGTATAAATACGTATTCTTTGTATAACATAGAGGTACGTTAAGGCTAAATAAATGCTAATTTTAGATTACTATAATTATATTTTTGTATCAAACTTTTGGCTGTATTACGTAAACCCGAACTTAAGGCGGCCAAAAATTTTGACGAGGACTATATGAATTTTCGGGTAATACATTATTTTTGTCGTTATTGATGGGATTGATAGAGATATATTTTGGAGGTGGTGACGTCATTGACTGCTAATGAACTATCGTCTCGAAACCATCGTAGTTAATTTTAGAGCCAGAGGTCTACTAATGTATAATGTTCTGTCTATTCGAGTACTTCGTGTTTCTAATAAGGGCGCTGCTATATATATGTATGAAGATATATATATGAAAGAAACGAAATATTCATTTATAATCAGTTACTAAAAATTCTACTTCTCCCTCCAAACTAGTAAGTTTTAAATCAAATTACAGTCTCGCAGTATGAAAAGCTTGTATCTGAATCATGTTTTGGTCTTGTTGTTATTGGTACGAAAACAGTTTGAGAAAGTGGTAAAACGGGTGCTTTTACTATGCTAAAAGTTGCCAGTTAAATGTTAGACAATTACGTATACACATTTATGTCGGCATACGCTAAATGTTTGCTCACGTAGTTACCAGCAAATTAGGCATCATCATTATCTTGTTCGTTGTTGAAATTCTTGAGCATTATTCTCCAACCAATAATCAGTTGTTGGATAAAGTTGTTTGATTGTATTTGGCAAATCTTAATATATATATTTCTTGTGTGCGTGTGTATGTGACTGAACTCCTCCTAAACGACTGGACCGATTTTGATGAAATTTTTTGTGTGTGTTCGTGGAGATTCGAGAATGGTTTAGATTCACAATTGGACCCGGCAGGTGGCGCTGCGATCGACTTTTAGGATTTTTTTTGTTTTCAAGGCAGGACAACGTCCGCCCGGTCCGCTAGTAATATATAAAATCCTTTTGTAGAATTTCTTACCTATTTGATATTATTGAAAAAAAAATTAAGGTTTATGTAACGGCAATATATAATTATTTTTATCTAAAATAATACTTTCCAAATAATACATCGTATTAAAGTCCTTTACAATGTACTATATAAAAAATAGTTCAGTACCTTTTCCTCGTCTATTTGTCAACCGATTATATTTTTTTAAATAGATACGATCGGTTTTATATCATAAAAAATTGGATAAGATAATTTTTTCCCTTACCATCGAAGAATTGAAGTCTTTATTTATAAATCTCTATTCATGATATATCACGATCTGTCCGTTTACTAATCTGGAATATTTATATACTTTCTGGCCAAAAAAAAACCTAATTTATATTAAAATTAAAAGAAATACTGAATAATGGATATAAATAAGCAGGAAAGCATATATTAATTTTACATAACGGCTCTAATTATTTGAATGAAATGTTGTATTTAAGTATTGTTTTTTCTTCAGTTATTATGAAGATAGGTGTCATGGCTGAGAAACGTTTTATCCTTAAAACATCGAGCAACGTTCGATCGCCCAGGTAGTAATAATAAAAAAGTATAAAATATAACAGCATGTAGACTAAGTTTAACCCTAAATTAGCCATACGGTGGTCAGTACATGAATTTGTTTGATGTACAATAATATTTTCTTAACCATACTTGGCATTGAAAATGTAGTCGAAAATTGCAGCACTTGAAGCCAAGAAAGGCCACATATCAGCTTTCCAAGTGCAGGTACCCGAGCACCTCCGCTAGGAGTATTATTATTCTGTGCCGAGTACGCAGATAGATATTTGACGCCAGGTAACTCTGAGTGAAAACTGTTGCGACTATTTAATAATCTAGCGTGTTTTTGGCTATTATAATTCATTATACGTTTATTTTTACTCACGATTATGTAAATTAGTGTGCTAATATAGATTATATAGCTATGTAAAAATGTAAATAAAAATACAAAAAAAAAAATACGTTCAGGTTTTAATAAAATATTTGTTTGCTATCGCTGTTCACGTGACTAGTCAAATTTTCAAGGCAAATGAGTTTGCATAATATTATAAATCAATATGACAAATATTAGCGTTAAATTATCTACCATTTAAACAATGTACAATTATTTGAACTGGTATGATAGAACTAATATTATTGATGGAATTATGAGTTTTCGCTTTTAATTCGGTCCACTTGAGATGATTATAGAAGCGGCTATAACAAACAGTTTATATAGAAATAAGTTTTATTATTTATATTTGTTTTTTAATTGAACGATTTGATGTAGGTCAAGTAGTTAACATTTAAGGCATCGTATTGTGTACCATAATAACAGTGGTATTAATAAATATATATTGATTTATCTATTTAGTATAATAATCACTTAATTTTAAATACTATATATAAAACAATGTCCTTTACCAAATTTGTCTGTCTGTCTGTTCGCGATAAACTCAAAAACTACTGAACGGATTTTTATACGGTTTTCACTAGTAGATAAAGTGATTTATGTGGAAGGTTTAGGTATATAATTTGTCAAGGTTTTTTTATTATCAGAACGGGACACCGTCCGCCCAGCCCGCGCTAATTTTAAACATTCTAAAGTTAATCATTACTATTTATATTTAACTAGCTCCTGCCCGCGACTTCGTCCGCGTGGAATAGTTAATTTGGATTAAAATTACAGGCAGCGGAAGCTCTCAAAATAATAAAAAAACATTCTTAATTGGTGCTCCGCTCCAACTGGTTTTAGCGTGATGATATATAGTAGTCTATAGCCTTCCTCGATAAATGAGCTATCTAACAATGAATTAATTTTTCAAATCGGATCAGTAGTTTCTGAGATTAGCGCGTTCAACTAAATTAGTTAATGCTTACTACTCTTCTCCGGTACTTTGCTTGAGCCGTTATTCAAATTATAATGGCTTATGATAGAGTGGACCGATTTTAATTAAACAAAAACTAAGTTATTCTTGAAGATATGCTTTATGATTTTCTTGTTGAGGTTGTATTGTGAACCCAGTACTTTAGCAGTGATGCGTGTTCATACAAAAAGACAGATAGACAGACAGACATTTCTAAAAATGATTGATACGTATTCTGTTACATATTTCTAGATACCTGCAACCATTTTTCTCACGAAAATCGGAATAATACAGACACATTAGATTTACATTCTTATTATCATTACATAGTATAAAACAAAGTCCCCTATCGCGTCTGTCTGTCTGTCTGTTCGCGATAAACTGAAAAACTACTGAACGGATTTTCATGCGGGTCTCACCAGTGGACAGAGAGGTTCGTGAGGAATGTTTTGGTATATCATTTGTCAAGGATTTTTTTTATAATCAGGGCGGGACAACGTCTGCCGGGCCGGCTAGTATGTACATATAACAGAAGACAAGTATCAAGATATTTAGAACACATCATATGTGAGAGAAATGACGATCAGTGGAGTACACGAGTAGTTGTCGAATGGTAACAACGATTTATAGGCTAGTTGTAATGAATAGTTTTAAAGAATCTGGAAAAGATGTAAAAAACATCCTATCAATTGTTCCTGTGAAGTTATTATTGAATATTTTTTACAAAAGTTCTTTCATCATTAGCTTGGCAGTGACGGCTAAGTTCTGGGAATCAGCAGTTTTAGTCGATTACATTTCCACATTAAGCTTTTGTTACACTGTCTGTTCCTTCTCTCACTTGAAAGGATGTCTCATATCAGGTTATTGGCTGCCGACCAAGAATTTGGCAGCATTGGGAGATTATTTGATACCGCGCTCCATATGTCTTAGTTTTATTATGTAATGTTATTTGGAATTTAAAATAAAATAAAATAAAACAAAGGGCAATGGTGAACTAAGCTAGAAAAATATTGCCAGCATCGTTCTCTCTTGTAATAAAGTGAATTGTAGGTACCATAAATAAGTAGGTGACTTCACGAGAATGGAGTCTTTGGCACATTTACTTTAATATGAGTCATTAATTTCATAGAAATAGTAATAAAAACCCTTTCTTAAATTAGCATTTTTTGTGAAAATATTACACACGTTTTGTGTAACGTTCATTTTACAAATTTTTTCAATGAAAAAAACCGACACCGTAACTTAACATCCAGCTCACGTTCTTACATCATTTTGAAAATATCCAAACAAGGTTAGAAATATTTCCTAGTATTTAGGTATTCTTGTTTTGGTATTGACATATATTTGCATTATCCTGGGTTCCGTCCACGGTTTTACTTTTATACGAATAAATAATTTTATTTTTTACTAACATTTACCCGCGGCTCCACACGCGTTTTTTAAATTGTATTAAGAAATATAAAATTGTGATAATACGTTCAATTACAGAAATGCTCTTTCAATAACAATTGTAAGTACGACACGAACACCACCTATAGTAACATGTAACGTGTTCGTTAGATATATAAATACTAAGTGTGTCAAATGAGGTTTACCATCGGCAACATATTTAGAACTTTAAAACACCATATGAATACCTCAGTGCTTATATACACTGTATAAGTAACTAATGAAACAATGTCTTACAAATGTTATTATAAAGATATAATATGCCTATGTCGTCAGTGTAATTAAGTTTTTGTGACTACACAAAAAGTCTTTGCTTGTCGGTTTCGCAAGAATGTTATGGCACTCTTAAGGTAATACGTTTATTATATGAATTTAAATGATTTTTTATAAGGTTAGCTATCTGTCAGATATTTTGCAGTTAGCACTGCGGACAAAGCCGCAGATAACAGTTAGTTTAAAGTAGCCTATATCAACCGCTGTAATTTCAGCTATTTGCCAGTGAAATCCCCGTTAAAATCGGTCTAGCTGTCTTGGAGATTACACGGAACAAACAGACAGAACAACAAAATTTTTAAAAAATGCATTTTCATTATCGTTAACGTATATACTTTCATATCCAATCAGTAAAAAGTTGTTATTTTGATATTTTTTTCGAATTGACTACACTATTGACCTAGCAAGGTCCTAACAACTTCATTGGACTACTAAAGCGAGCGCTTAAGGCACTCAGCCGATTTTATTTGACAACTAGCTGAAGGGTGCACGGCAGACCTCGGCTTGGGCTGTTGCCTGATACATGCAAATCGCAACCTATCTTTTTTTTTTTTTTTTTTTTTTTTTTTTTTTTTTAACGTGGGGAAATCCCTTATGGATACCCACCCTCCCGGGGGAGAGAGTGGGTTATGTCCGACTCGCACGGACTAAAACCCCACGGTGTACCGACAGACCGTTTTGTGGGGGCGGCAAGGGATCGTTCAAGCTAATCAACCTTGTAGAGCCGCCCCCACGGTCCGCCCGGCGGAAGGTGACCGCCGGGCTCCTACCTATAGAGGGACAGACCGGGCACACACCGGCTGCCCCCCCTCGTCCGCCGGACCTGTGCAATGAGGAGATGGCCCCCCCGGCCCATCCCCTCAGGTCCGGCTACGGTGGCAGGAAGAGTTGGGCAAAGCGCCGCCTCCTCCTGCCAATCCTCCGTTGGCGGAGACGGCCACTTAGCGGGTCTGCCTCGCGGGCCCTCTCCGCCGCCTCCTTCTGCGAGATGATGTCCTCGCAGAAGGAGGACATCGCTCGCCACGCCTGTTCGCTGCCGAGCATGGCCGAGTCCACGCTCGGCAGCGATAAGTCCGTTCCCACCGCCGCCGCCAGAATGCGGCGCTGCTCCCCCCACGCAGCACACTCAGACAGAGTGTGCTGCGCGGTATCCTCGACAGCGCCGCACTCGTGACAGGCGGCGGTCGGCTCCCTGCGTGCGATCCGGTGCAGGTACCACCCGAAACAACCGTGTCCGGTGAGTACCTGCACCATTCGGAACGTCAGGGAGCCCCACTCCCTTGTCATCCACTCCCGCAGGACCGGGCGGACGGCGTCCACAGTGTACCGCCCGAACCGCTCGTCCGCCAGGTCCTGCTTCCATCTTTCGACGGCGTCTCCCCTGAGACGCCGTCTCTCCGCCTCTACCTCCCTGGGAGCCGGAGGCTCCCCCCTTCGTTTCCTCGCCGCCGTGAACTCGTACACGGCGGCGAGAACGCCCGCCTCCAGCTCCCAGGGTAGGGAGCCGGCGAGCGTGAAGGCCGCCGCCGAGGACACCGTCCGGTACGCCCGGATCGCCCTCAGTGCCACCGTGCGCTGCGCATTGCGAAGCGCGCGCACGTTGGCGGCACCGAGGGCGTCGGCCCAGACCGGTGCCCCGTAGGCGGCCATCGCCCGCACGACTCCCATGTAGAGTCGGCGGCACCCGGCACCAGGCCCCCCTATGTTAGGGAGCAATCGGCCGAGTGCCGCTGCCGCCCCAGCAATTCGCGGTCCGAGCCCCGCAAAATGGGGCTCAAACCGCCAGCGCCCGTCCAGGGTGAGGCCCAGATACTTCATCTGGGTCCCCACCCTGATCCGGGCGCCCTCCACCACTATATGGGCCCCTGGTGGTGGCCCCCGCCGAGGCCCATGAAAGAGTAGGGCCTCGGTCTTCTCGAGGGCCACCCTGAGGCCCAACCTCCTGATGCGCCTGACCACGAGGGTTGTGGCCATCGTGGCCAGGCGCTCCACCTCCCTCCACTCCCCCCCACGGGCTACGACTAGGGTGTCATCCGCGTAACATATGAGGCGTGCTCCATATGGGAGCACGCCGCGGAGCACCCAGTCGTAGCCCATGTTCCACAGGAGCGGCCCTAAGGCCGACCCCTGTGGAACCCCCCGCCTTGTGGCCCGCTTGATCATACGCCCGTCGCCGTCTACGTAGGCGACCTCCCTGCCCTCTAGGTACGCCTCCAACACCCGCCGCAGGTACGGGGGCACTCCGAAATACCGGAGCGCCTCCCGGATGACCCCGTGCGGCAGGGTGTTGAAGGCGTTGGCGATGTCGAGGGACACCGCCAAAACCCTATCCCCCTGGGAGGTCGCCTCCGCAGACAGCGACTTCAGGAGGGACAGGGCGTCCACCGTGGAACGCCCTGTCCGGAAGCCATACTGCGCGTCCGCCAGATTCGGCCCCACGCCCTCTAGAAATCGCAACCTATCTGAGCTAACCTAAGCTAAGCTAACTATTCATACATATATGAGTTGTTGAGACATATATGTGTAACAAGTATACATACCTCAACAACTCTTATATATATTTCGTATCGGATAATTTTCTAAACTCTTTCAGTTTAATAAGGGAAATAAAATAATACTCTTTCACTTGCATGTGTAAGCGTGTATGCGTGCACGTGTGTGGACGTGACATGTGTAATGTTGTCGCAGTGATGTAAGGTTTTGTGTTACTGTATCGCGCGAGCAGCGCACTCAAGGGCTCCACGCCGAGGGAACGGACCTAGGCTTGAGCCGCTGCCGAGGGGGGCCTAATCTGGTGTGCGGGAGCGAAATTGACCACGGCAGCGTGATCTGTGGTTGTTATTTTGATATTATATACAGACGCTTCATCTTTATTATAAGTATAGAATAGATGTATAGTTCGTCGATACTAGGAAACTCTTCTTCTTTTGGGTAAATAAAACATCTACATAACCATTATAAAATTATAATGGTAATCGCATAATTCGGTGGATCGTGGTTGGATAACTTTAGAACTTTCACAAGCTGAGATCAATTTCTTAAAATAACTTAAATATTATGGACTTTGCGGTCGATTCGGAGAATACTATTTAGGAAGGATCTCAAATTAATCTGGAAATAATTTAAATATCATGACTCTGAAAGTTGTTTAACAATGAGTAGTAAGGACCAAACATATATTTTGAAGAAAATGCAACAAGTTATAACTATAGTCCAGGGTAGATTAATTTAATAACACAGTTCGTAATTGACGTTATGTGCAATTCGTTTCATTCGTTCTAATGATTTTTATCAGTATTAAAGAATATGCTATGAAACAAAATAATTGACTTAAACTCGACCAAAGTTTTCAACTCGTGTTAATATAGGGGTTAGAACAAGTCGATTTTATAATCATAGAATTTGTGCAAGCTTATGTTAAGTATTACAGGATGTACAGCCTTCGTTGATGAAAATGGAACGTTCATTTTGACAATGAAGTTTGCCTTTTAGATTTTCTGACTTATGGCCACACTTGTGGCATACGTCAAAATTGACAGATTTTATTACAACAAAATAAAGACGAAGGATTTTATATTGATTTCTAGATAAAAAAGCTTTAAAATCTTCAAAATGTTTTGCTGTTTGAAAGGATGTATTAATGGTTTTACTTTAACGCCAAGTGTACCAATACGTATTAAAGAAAATCCAGTGCAATTGGATACGTTGCACATGGGCAAGTATTAGTAACTTCTCTTATTTCGTTTTATTAAGGGTTATTTCAAACGAACAATGTTTCGTTCTTAAATAAAAGCCTGGTATAATTTGATAGTTTCATGGGAGGTAAAATACTGTAGATACTGTGTGAGTAAAATCATTTTAACGTGGGTAGGTTTTATCACAGAAAAGGCTTCCGGTTTTGACACTTGTTGAGATACAACATCGTGATTTATCAATTTAGTATAATTTTAATATATTACCATTAAACACATATATATCATGGTAGAATTATATTTCATATTAGTAATGAGAATATCATATGTTTTTTAGAATTTGTTTATTGTCTCGATGTCTTCAGCCTTTCTGTTATTTAAGTCAAATGAATCTCGATGGTTTGTATGCATGCATTATGCAAAATGAATAGTTGCATCCTTGCAAATTTATATTTGTCATTAATCTTATTTATACACTAGGTGCAGTTACAATATTGTGAAGAACATAATAGAATATCTATTAGACCTATTTGTTTTCATATATTCTGAGAATGGTGAAATATATTATAAAAATATGAGCATACATTGAAACTAACAGTTGCCAATAATATGTGTTTACTCACATCAAATTATGTAAAGTTAAATGATGTGAATAAGTTGAGTTATAACAAATTACTTTTTTAAGAAACTGGAACTTAAACTCGTAATTTATGTATTTGGCACCATTTATTGATTATCTTTAGCTTTCTAGACAATAAAACCATAGATAGATGTAAAGTGTCAAATGACCTGAGAGAAAATATTTCCCGTTCCATGTGCTTTACCCCTTTTCTAGCATTCTACTTGGTCTGGGTGGAAGGGTAAAGATAAATAGTTTTAACTGTAGACATTGTACTGATGTATGTCATCAATTATTTTGATGTATATACAGCTGTTAGTTTTTGTGAAAACATATGTTTATTATAAAATTTTGATGGTTTTAATTAGTATTTCCTTTCATTTAATATTAATTATTGTAAGTTCATTAGAATGAAAAAAATATCTGCTGCCATAAGGAAAGGGGTCTATCTAATTACAACACACACTAGGGAAAAGTTAAAAAGACTGTAGCTTGCAGTTTTTAATGAAGTAGAACTAATTCATTTTTGAATTATGTATACTTCAAAACCACAAGATCACAGATGTACAAAACTCAAATATCTCAATGTAAACAAAAATAATAGTTGAAATCTTCTTTCTTTGCGTGACCTTAATGCACTTTACATATTCTCTTTTTGCAGGTGGCTTAACATTTTTATCAAATGCATGAATGATTCCATTAGTATTTACAAGGATTAAAATAATGCTTTTGTGTCTATTTTTCTGCAGGACATGAGATAGTAATTATCAAAGGAGGTCAGAGGGTATGTGGTTCTGGATGTGCACTTGGCAACACACCACTGTTACAGAATAAAGCATATTTTGAAGTTAAACTACAGCAGGGTGGAGTTTGGGCTGTTGGTCTTGCTACTAGGGAAACAGATCTGAATAGAGTACACGGTAAAGTTCCTTTTACACCTATTCTTTCATGATTTATTGAAAAAGTAAATGCAATAGCAGCATTGTTTAATACCGGCTTGACTACATATCTTGTAATCGGGAATTCTGTCAACAAGCACCTAGTGGAAAACCATTTATCAAGGTAGTTATACATACCCCATTTGAATCCTTACATTATATTTCACTATCAGGTACAACTATCAAATGAAAACTTACAAACAGTACAGTATAATAATAATTGAAAATAGAGTTTACTAAATATGACCATATTGATGATAGAAAAGCTAATTTATATGTTAAGCAAACATTATGAGATATATTTTAGTGAAATGGTCTTTCCACTGTGTGTTTATATTTTTGCATAAATTTTTCTTTTTTGTTATTTAATATTGATACTATACCTTTTGTGCTCCTTGATTGTATTTCTATATATTTATTATAAGAGAATAAGAAACATTTATGTTTTACTAGTGGGCCCGGCAGACATTGTCCTGTCATGATAATAAAAAAAAAACCTTGACAAATTATATACCTTAACCTTCCTCATGAGTCACTTTATCTACTGGTGAAAACTGCATGACAATCTGTTCAGTAGTTTTTGAGTATATCGCGAACAGACAGACCAACAGACAGACGTAGCAGAGGATTTTGTTTTATAATATGTAGTGATAATTACCCCTGGATTTGTATTATCAAAATGTTTTTCCTTTTTTGGACATAGAATTGTATCATATATCTTAATCTGGGTCTCTTTTTTATCTGATTTCATGTGCTAAATATAGAATTGCTAAATAACAAAAACAGTAGACAAAGCAGAAATTACTTCTTAAAAATATGGTTAATCTGTGATTTATTGAAATTTCTTGACTTTGAAATTAAAATGCCTTTCTTTATAATTAATTTGTATTATGAAATATGTCTTTTATCTGTATATGTATATGAATGTATGTTAGTTATATCTATATTAATATTAAAAGCTGAAGGGTTTGTTTGGTTGAACATACTAATCTCAGGAACTACTGCTCGATTTGAAAAATTCTTTCAGTGTTAGATAGCTCATTTATCGAGGGACGCTATAAGCTATATACCATCAAGGAATAGGAGTGGACCACCAGTGAAGAATGTTTCAAAATTGGGATTTGATTTCCTTTTGAGAGCTTCTGCTGCATATTAGCGATAGCCTGAAGTAACTATTCCATGCATACGAAGTTGTAGGCAGAAGCTAGTCTAAGATATACACAATTTAACATTGTTTGATAGATCATCATTAAAGACTACACCTTTTAATAGAAGTATTTCTATGCAATCTGTTTTAGCCACTACTATTTGCCATGACTTGGTACTGGACTATATTCTATTATTATTAATTTTTTTGTCTTGGGCAGTTGTTATTACGTCTCTAAAAGCAGTTTATATTTCAATAACAACTAATAATCTTTTAACTTATGATATATGTATGTGTAACATTTTAAGTTGTGCTGTACTTTCCTATGTGCTAACTTTGCACTTAGTATGCAATATGTGTTCTAGTGTAGGTCATTGCTAGACTGCTATAACAGCTCACATGATATAATTCTGATCCCAGTATGGACATCTGCTAATAAAACAAAAGCATTTGCTGGCCTTCAATAAATTTCCATTGTATGTTTAGAATTGTTAAAATAATAATGAATATGGTAAATAGGTTACGTTTTTTTTTCGTAATGAATGAATATAGCTGTTTGTGCTAAATAATGTGATCTCTTTGTTTTCAATATGTTAACAATAGATAGAAATTGTTTTTCGTTAAAAGAAATATATTTTATTTCCTTTACATGAGACTTTGTTTTTATAAGACCTAAATAAAAATAGCTAATTTTATTATCTTTCTAATGTTAAAAATTAGGTTGTTGTAATGAAATGCACATAATTCAATGTGATTTATTTGTTTGTTATTTACTATCTTTATATATTAATTTCTTCTGTACGTGTGTATATCACTGAACTCCTCCTAAAGGACTGGACCGATTTTTATGAAATTTTTTGTGCGTGTTCGAGTGGCTCCGAGAATGGTTTAGATTCACAATTGGACCCGCTAGGCGGCGCTGCAGTTGGCTTTTAGAATTTTTTTAAATTGTCAAGTCCAGACAATGTCCGTCGGTCCCGCTAGTACTATTGTAAATAATGAATAAAATAGGAAAACAACGATTTTTATAATTATTATTATAATCGCCTTTATTAAACTACTAGCGATCCGCCTCAGCTTTGCATGGGTGCAATGTAGATATTAATATGGGGCAGTGTGGAGTGATTAATAATATTATTTAAGATATACAATTCCCTAATATATTAATTTGACCTATCTCCTAAGGTTTACAGCGTTTGCGATTTAAGCGCACAAAAATATGTTTGGTACGGCATCAAATTACGAATCTATGAATATAAACCTTCCTCTTGAGTCACTGTAGTTATTACTGAAAATTGTATTAAAATCTATTGAATAGTTTAAAAGATCTAAGCAATCAGACAGCAGAAGCGATTTCATTTTATACTATGTAATGATTACATATTTGAGAATGATCACATTCATTCGCAATCTCAATTAATGTATTCTTTTGAAGAGATCAACATTACCAACTTCAATATTGTTGAAAAAAATACCAGTTTGTCAGGTTGGGGTTTGCCAAGTAGTCCGATGAAGCTGTTAAGGCCTTGCTAGGCCAATAGCTTAGTCAGTTCGAGAAAAAAAAAGAATGGTTTGCCAGGAACATATGAATCAAAATACTTGCATTTGTAAATAATGTTTTATTAAAATATATTTATCTATGCATATCTTTATATAATTACAGGAGGAATGGACAAAGAATCATGGTGTTTGAATAGTGATGGTACACTTAGACATGACAACGTTGAATTGTATCAACTCGCACCAGCACCCAGAGAATCTCCTACAGCCGATTTGCTTGTATCCACTGAATCTCCTACACATACAGAGCATGAGAAGCCAGAGAGTGAGAAAGCTGATGCTAACACAGTGGCTGTGATGCCCTTAGAAGGAGACACAATTGGTGTGGCATATGATCACGTTGAGTTAAACTTTTTCCTCAATGGGAAGAATATGGAAGTACCAGTGAGGAATGTCAGAGGAACAGTTTTCCCAGCACTTTATGGTAAGCTTTTGTTTACAAGCATTATTTTATATGTAACTTCATTTATACATATATAAAATTGAAGTGTTTGTTTTTGTCGAGTTAATTTCCGAAACAGATGAATCGATTTTGACAATATTTTTATATGTAAATAGGGACAAATTAGAGTTTTATAAGAAAAAATATTTTACGTCTCTCAGAACTATATATAAAATGGTTTAAATAAATAAATAATTTCAAGACTTAATACTTAAATAAATGATATCGCAATGATCATTTTCAATTGTTTCATTTTCATAATTATACTTTTCTATGTTATAATGGCAGCGTATGTAGGTATACAATTTTGTAGCTGTAGTGTGACAAATAGGTATTGATCTTTGTTGTGAAAAAATCATGCCCAATAAAATGCCGAAAGATATAATTTTGGTAAAGAAAGTATAACCTAAGTTATTTAGACATAAATAAATATATTCTATACAATTCAAATAAGTAAATATTTAGATGTTAACCGATTTCAATAGACATTCTATGATTACCAGGGTTAGTATCTGCTCGACTAAGCTTCTCTTGATTGGTGGGTAACGTCATATAGCGTCATCTGACAAAAATTTTAGGTAGCAGTAGGTTATAATCCATTGGAAACCAAGCATGTACCACAATAATGTACAAGATATCGCTATATGATATAAGCTTTAATACTAGTTATAAAAATGTGATATTGTAAAGTCACTGTTTTTTTTTCAGTAAATACCCCTACATAGGTAAATATAAAAAACAAAAACTTATCTAAATACAGAATTTGATCCAAATCGTTAGAGCTGTTTCTGAGATACACGAAATAAATTTATATGTATATTTTCATACAAGAATGATTTGTTGAAAGATGTTACATTATTTACCATAGCCAAAAGTACTATAATTATTATAAGTTAATTTTTATCCATATTCAATGGACGCATTTTGTGTTATTCCAGTTGATGACGGTGCAATTTTGGACATAATACTGGACAATTTCTTATATCCACCACCAGTGGGGTATGAGAAAATTATGGTGGAGCAGTCCCTTCTGTAACAGACATCTTAAAGGAAGAGAATGAATTGTATGTGTGGACAGTCATTTTAAAGTGTGTATATCTGGATCGTTGTAAGAATAACTAAATTATTTTTTGAGTTTTGTGAACACTGTTATGATTGGAATTTTATTCGTGTTCCAGCTTATGGGTTTATGTACAAATAATGCATGGTCAGAAACTTGAGTTATGTGTCAAAGTAGACAGAATTAGTTTTGACCGATATAATCTCGAACCGGAATCCACTTTTCTACTTTGTATTAGGTATTGCCATAGACATTCTACTCGATATATAGTTGTTCGTCTACATATTCTTGGTTTTCATCTTGAATAGATCATTATTTTAAGTGGGACCTGTTGTGATATATTCAGCTCACACAAGCATGAACTACCTTTAAGAATGAGAGTTCATCAAACAAATTTTTAGTACAAAGAGGCTCCCCATGTGTAATAACTTTCTTCTAATTTTCCATATTTTTTAGAAAATACATTCAAACCATTTAGAATAATGCGATGACTTAAGAGTTGTATAATGTGAACAGAAAAAATAATTGGGAATAAAAATATTAAATTTGTGTAGACTTTAATACAAAAATTTACTTAATAAACTGTAGAAATTCTCGATAAATATAATAGAAAAATTGAAATGAAACAGTTAATATCACTAGTTCCTTAATTGTTTATTACGAAAAGTTTTACTTAATAATAAAGTTATATTGTTTCCTTTCTATAATATAGAAGTATAAAAATTATACTTTCGAAGAATGATGATCCTCTATAACTTCTGCTACTTCCTTTATAGATTGTGTGAGAGAAACAAATATATCTCAGACAGACTATACTTATGTAAATAGACGAAATGGTAATTCCATATTTCCCCACTTCCCCCTTCAAAAGTGAACCAAACTTAAAACTTTATAAAGACAAACAAAACGACTTTATGTTATTTATGTTTTTTTTATCTGTGGAAATAAATTGTTTTATTTAAAACTAAAAACTAAAAATAATTTATAAAATATAATAGGATAATAATTTAAAGACTAAAAATAATTTTAGTAATATCAGAAGGCATCTAGTTCACTTAATTTCTATTAAAAATCAATAAATAACAAAACAACAGTGGTGAATATAGATTGTTTTGTTTAAAAAATATTTGTTCTAGTGCCATTATTCAGTAATAAAACAGAGAAATACGTTTATATGGACTAAGCACTGTTCGCATTTCCTCTTATTATCCCATGATACATGATATATGTTTTGTAAACTCAAAACATGTGCTTTTGGTAATAATTTTTAAAACGGAATTATGACGTCATTGCTAGTATCATATTTAAACAAATGAAATGTGATTTTATTCATTCCTTATGTGATTCGACTGAGACGTTTTATCTGAGCGTATGTTTGATCTCTAATATTGTTAAATATATGTGTATAAAATGTATTCTTTGAGACTTAATCGTGTAACCGCTGTTGCCTAACGCTTTTTAATATGTCGTGCTGTGTGTCGTAATTGAATCTAACGAAACAAATTAATAAAATTGAAATGTATATTTGTAATGTTGAAATAACAGCTTTTTACTAAAATGCTGTGAAAGTATACACGGTAATATAATATATAAAAAAATATTTTCAAAATTTTTGTTTGTCTTATTGTATCGGCTAATGTCCGAAACGATTGGACCGATTTTAACGGGGCGTTGACCGGCAGATACGTAATGTTATAAGGAGTAATTTAGACTTTCAACTTAGATTAAAAAAAAAATAGCGTTCTGCTCCAATATAATAAACTAAAGGAACAGTGTCCAGTATCACGTGTCCGACGCACACGGATACACTGAAAAAAAAATTTTTTTTCGCTATATTGCACCTGAGTAAAGTCGCGGTATACAGCTAGTACTTTATAAAACATTATCACTTTTTTATTTTCAGTATTTAATCGTAAAACTTTAATTTGGATGTCATTTTAAAATTATTTTTATATTCAAGGTATACTATGGGACCACTTGCGATCTTATAAGAACGTTTGTTCGAGCTTTTATAATTTGAAATGAAATTCAGATGTCTAATACTTTATATATTTATTATTTGATTTTCGCCTGACCTACTGAAAATATATTAGACTATAAAGTACACAGACTCTTTGGCATTAAGTGTTAACTTTAATATATAAAATAAAACAACGCAATACGATGACATATTGTAATTATATCTTATGAATAAGAATATTATTATATTCTATGAAAAATACATTATTCCCTTTACTAAAACTACCATATCTACGATCTGTAAAATATCTAATTACCTAATTAATAATACGTAAGTAAAAGTAAGTTGTAAATATGTTGTTTATAATATATTGTATTTTAAAATAGTACTTATCTATAGAGGTCGGTAATAAATGAGTTTCATGACAGCCTAATAAAGTTATGTGTAGTATTGCCAGGATTTAAATTTATAAAGGTGTATCAGCGCAGTTATGATTTTTATTTATAATTGAGAAAACATATTTTTTTTAAATCATAAATCGTCAACGCGCTTATGATAATCTTTTGCTGCATATTAAGCATTCGCTAATTGGTTCGTTATATAGCCACTGGCTTATGTTCGGCATTACAGTATTTTAAATTTGGTTACGCTCCTAATGTATTAGAAATATTTGAAAATACTAGGCATGGAACATTTCGTATATCACTGTTCTTTTTAACGTGATAAATAATTTGTGATATAATATTATAATTTGAACCCAAAATTCCTGCTACATCTGATAAGAGTATGATTTCATGTCACTACGTTACATAATTACAATCGTAGTATGCAAAAACTTGCTAATAAAAATGGCCATTCACTTGAAATTTCACCACATACATATAAGGTTTATTTTAATTATCAGCTCTGTTTTAAAGGTAACACCTAAAAACGCTGCCCACCGTATACATGTTTATGATGAAACAAATGTATTCTGTAGAAGGTAGAGCCACGCTGAAGCTATTACTGGTTACAGCATGAATGGGTCAGCTCGCCCGGTGTGCTTCCACCCTCTCATAGAGAACCGACGTGAAGGAACAGTGCTTGCATTATTGCGTTTCGTTAGGTCAGTGAGAGCGCTAGAGGCCCACCTCCCCTATCCTCTCTCCCCCAAACTCAGGCTGGCAATGCACTTTCGACTCATCTGGTGTTGTTAGTGTCTATGGACGGTGGTGATCACTTAACCTCGGGTGATCGACATGTTCGTTTGACATAAAAAAAAGTATCCATATCATTACACAGTATAAAACAAAGTCCCCTACCGCGTCTGTCTGTCTGTCTGTTCGTGATAAACTCAAAAACTACCGAACGGATTTTCATGCGGTTTTCACCTGTGGATAGAGTGATTCATGAGGAACGTTTTAGTATATAATTTGTCCAGGATTTTTTCATAATCGGGGCAGGATAACGTCTGCCGGGCCCGCTAGTTAAGAATAATTGTGACGTATAAAAATTTAGCAGGTTGTTTTACTACCTGTGAAATAGCAGAGATTTAATTTTATAGCACTGCTATAAGACTACATCAAAATAGCTGTTATTTTCATGCCTAGGACTAGTAGTCTTTGGGATTGTATTGTTTTTTTTTTAATTTAGTAACAGAGGTTTCTATAGGATTTTTTGTAACACTTACAATTTCCTGTCAAATATTACATATCAAAATATGTCAAAATATCGTTGGAGAACAGATAACATTGAATATATCTGAGGATCGAACATCATAAGATTATATTTATACTTAAATCGATTTAATAATTTGAACATACATGTAACGCATTATTTTTCTCAATAAATTATGAATATGTAACAATCTTATTATTAAGTATTATTGATTAGTATTGTCGCTGAAGCATTCTGCAGTTTAAGAATATAATGTATACGTGTTGTTAAGCGATGTAAGCGTTATTAGTTTTTTTTATGAATTGCAACAATAAAAAAATATTTATGCAACAGTGGCTATTTTATTTTCCATATTCCTTTGTATCTTTCTATTTAAAATAATGCATTCGCTGATACATAATTGATATACTTTAAAAATATACATGTAAATAAAATATATCTTTATAAGTACACTAGCTGACCCGGCCACGCGTTGCTGTAGCTCAGTTATTATAACATTACATATTGATAAGAATTCATAATTGTTGTTGATAATATGACCAATAAACATCACTTAACGATTTAAATTATTGTTTAATATAAAAATCTACTTTTTGTTATTTTAATATAAAAGTTAGATATATGCTGTCGTTGACTTTTTGTAGGCATTATCAAGATCTACAACTTTTCTAGGAAACTCAATCATATGTCTCTCATCGTTAAGGCAGCGTTCGTAAAAAACGTTTTCGTTCGACCGTTTTTTCTCGCGACTTACTTTGCAAATCCGATTACCACAAAAAAGTCTTTTCATTTTTCGGATATCATTACATAGTATAAAACCGCGTCTGTCTGTCTGTCTGTTCGCGATAAACTCAAAAACTACTGAACGGATTTTCATGCGGTCTTCACCAGTATATAAAGTGATTCATGAGGAAGGTTTTGGTATATAATTTGTCAAGGATTTTTTTATAATCAGGGCGGGACAACGTCTGTCGGGCCCGCTAGTATAGTATATAAATATATAGCCTATAGACACTCACAAATAACGTGGCTTTCTATTGGTAAAGAATTTTCAAAATCGGTTTAGTAGATTCGATCTAGATATTACCCCCTACAACCTCATAAACTCAAACTTTACCTCTTTATAATATTAGGTTTTATAATACCTATGAAATTGCCGTTTTGTATGAAAAAATTTAAACGAATTTTTTTCATATATTTTTTATTTGTATTAATCGAAGTAATCACCCATGCAATCAATGCATCTTTGCCAACTCAGTGGCAGTTTATTGATGCCCTTCTTAAAGAAATCAGCTGGACGGGAGGCAACAAATTCTTCAAAGGCATTTTGTACTGCCTCTCGGGTATTGAATTTTCTTCCCATCAAGGAGTTATCCAAATTCTGGAAAAAGTAGTAGTACCTGTAGGCGCAAGGTCTGGTGAGTAGGGCGGATGACGGAGAACTTCCAACCCCAGTTCTTGCAACTTGGAGACCGTCTGCTGTGCAGTATGAGGTCGCGCGTTGTCGTGCAGGAGCAGCGGAGACGAGTGATTGACCAATGCTGGTTGATGTGCCAGCTTCTCCATCATTGTGTTCAGTTCTTCACATTACACATCTGTAGTAATGCTCACCCCGTTTGGTAAGAAGCTGTGATGGATCACACCGGCGCTAGACCACCAAACAGTGACCATCACTTTTCTAGGGGTAAGTTTTCGTTTAGGGTATTGTTTAGGTGCTGAACCAGGATCCAACCAACTTGCTGATCGCTTGTGGTTATCAAACAGAATCCATTTTTCATCGCAGGTAACAATGCGGTTCAAAATTCCTTCATTTGTGTGTTTGTTGAGCAGTGCAAGGCACGTCTCGACGCGTACTTCGCGCTGGCGATCATTGAGTTCGTGGGGCACTCATTTGTCAAGCTTTTTTACCTTGCCAATTTGACGCAAATGGACCAATATTGTTTTGACGCTAACGTCGAAAGCTGCTGCTAATTCAGCCGTAGATTGTGTATCATCAGCTTCCACAATCGCCTTTAATTCGTCATTGTCGACCAAAGTCTTCGGAGGACCGCGAGGTTCATTTTTCAGGTCGAAATTCCCAGACCGGAAGCGAGCAAACCAATAACAGGTGGTGCGTTGGTTTGTAGTGTTAGCTCCGTAAACGTCGTTGATGTTGCGTGCCGCTTGTGCCGCGTTGCTGCCACGACGGCACTCATATTCCATAATTACTCGAATTTTTAACGTATCCATGATGACAAAAAAGATTGTAATGCGATGAAAATGTAACACTAATCAATAAACAAATGACTACTTTTGGAAAAAGAATTCCATGTTTTTAAAATAAAATTAATTTGAAATTAGAATTCTTAGCCAAACAAAAATTATTTTGATTTGAAATGGCCAGTACTGCAGAACGGCAATTTCATAGGTAAAGACCTATTATTAGTATAGATAGTAATGCAGTGAACCAGGAAACGATTATTGTATCTATATTCTTAATTTAATTTGCCCTCATCTAATCGTGTTGACAATTAGTTAAAACTTGTTATTGGATCGATTTACAGTTTTACTACTCACTTAAAATTAAAACATGAAAATGAGGGATGGGATAATATTCCAAATGAGTAATCCTTAACATGAGAGTAGATCTGAGTAGGTACAGTTTGTTTGTAGTACAGTAGGTTTTAGTTGGTGGTAGAGCCACGCTGAAGCTATTATTGGCTTCAGCATGGATGGGTCGGCTCACCCGGGGTAGTACCACCCTCTCATAGAAAATCGACGTGAAGGAACATTGCTTGCATTGTAGCGTTTCGGTCGGTCAGTGAGAGAGTTCGCCCCTCCACTCCCCTCCCCTCTCCTCTCTCCCCTCCCTCCCTTTTGCCAAACACAGGCTGGCAACGCACTTTCGATTTCCCTGGTGTTGTTAGTGTCTATGGACGGTGGTAATCACTTAACATCACCCATCTGTTCGTTTGCCTGCTATGACAAAAAAAATAAATAAATAAAGCTACAGCCGAGGCTTAGCGATGATGGAATAGTGGTCAGCGTGTTCGGGGTATCGCCTCGATCTACGTAGGTTCGAATCTTTGCGAATAAACTGGAGCCTTCGGTGAACATTTCACCGAACGAACGAATACATATTGTAATGATGTAGCATGGTACACCATGATATCTGTGTTCCGGCAGCTTCACCTGAGAGTCAAACTCCCTCTAAATTTAGGATGTTTACTTCACATACATACATTCTTAATTATTTGGCTATGAATTCCATAGATCACGCGTCGTAAATGATGTGAACGCAATGGTAAACGACGGTGGTTCAATTGGATCAGATATTCTCATTAGATCACCCTAGTGGAGCAGGATATTCTCTAATATAGTGCCTCTTACGTAAATGATTACTTTTTGGTAGTTTCACATAGAGTATATATATATATATATACATATACACACACACATCAAAAAAGTCTAAGCAACATGCGTGATATTACAAATTTTACCATTTATATTAATTAATTTCTAAGTATTTACTCAAACAAATTGCGTAGGTAAGTAAACTTTTTTGTTATTGATGACATACTGGCTGGGTGTAAAAAAAAAATTTGATTATGTTTTGTTTTTTCATAAAATTCAAATGACTGCGAATTTGTTTGAATTTAAGTGCGTTTAAATTGCTACGTTTAGTCTTGATTTTATAATTTTACCAACCATTTAAATAAAGTTAGCGACAAAATTGAATTGTTAAATCTTTACGTCATGAAAGACGTCATTTATGGCAGATGAAATACAAAGAGCTGCAGGGACGTTACAAGCGGGAAGTAATATAGTATTAATTTTGGAATTATAGAAGTTTTATTTGTCGTCTTTGGCAGCGCACAATAATAAGGAGAACCCGCTGAACAGCATCCAGGCCGTAAAAGGAGTACAACCACTCGGCAAGACCGGTACATACAACTGACTGCAAGACGCCAGCCGATATATATATGCTATATATATATATAGGCTACAAATTTTAAGTGGTGTTGATGTAAGTCCTCAAACTGTGCGAAATCGACTGCATGAGTACGGCCTACGAGCTCGACGCCCAATCAGGTGCCCACCGATACGTCACGGGAATCGCGCTTGTCGATATGAATGGTGTAGAGAACGCATAACATGGACCCAGGAACAATGGGATAAAATTATGTTTTCCGATGAGTCGCGATTCGGGTTTAAGCCTGAACAAGAGGGTGCGAGTGTATCGTCGGCCCGGAAAACTGAAAGGCTCAGGTGCGTTCAGGAAGTTCATCCATACAGCGGCTCAACAGTTATGTTATGGGCGGGTATTATGAAGAACAGGCGAACTGAGCTCGTTTTTGTAAATGGAAACATGAATGCTGAACATTACATTGAATTTTCTCAACCTTATGTCTACCCATTTGCACAAACCTTTACTCCGATTTAGGTTAATGCATGACAATGCTCGTTCACATACAGCTCGGCGAACCAGTGAATACTTTGCAACGGAGAACATCCGGGTATTGCCCTGGCCTGCACAATCGCCAGATCTCAACCCCATCAAGCACGCATGGGACATGCTCCAGAGCGTGTTTTAAGGACTTGGACGGAGCGACAACAACCCAACAGCTGAAGGATTTGCTACAATTCCATTGGAAGCGAAACCGCAAGATGACAAAACAGTCTCATTAATTCAATAAAATCGTTGCCGACAAGTTCTAAACAGAGGAGCCCAACTTTGTATTAAATTGTTCTATTCTTTCACAATAAATACATTTTCTTTAGAAATTTCATTTTGTAAGAAAAAAGTTTAGTTTCTTATGTATCTTAGTTTCTACAGTATATTCTAATATTGTTCATTTCTGTTATTAAAAGAACTTATAAAGACAACAGCTGTTTTTTTTACATCATAGAACCCTAAAGATATTATTTTAAAAATAAAATACAACGTTATAATGTGAAGAACCATCCTAAAATTTAAATTAGTACATGTTGCTTAGACTTTTTTGATGAGGTATATTGTAGTCCAGTGTATCTTTTTGTCATACATAATATAGGTACATAGTTCTATAACCTGTTAGCATTTAAATACTATATGGCGTAAACAGACCACAAAAGTAAATGAAAACGTCATTAAATATCGTAGTTCTAATTTCTATTTAAAATCTACTACGATTAGATAGAACCACATAAAAACAACGTGAAACAATAGGAAATCTGAGGATAGATCTTAATAATACTATAAAGTTTAAAAAATCATTAAAAACTATTTCAAATTTGCGTTACTACGTTAAAGTTATGAATATTTTTCTCTTTCTATTACTAGTTTCAGATGCATTGTAGCTAATATATTTTTAAATTGGAAACAGAATAACGAAACTATTAATTTTTTGTTACAATTAGCTATTGCGATACAATTATACGTTATACTTATTTACAGAGAGATTTTTTAACTGAGATACTATGGGGAAATCGAACCTGTAGATGATGAAGGAAAATGATTTAAGGAATCATTAACCTTTTCTTAAAGAACAGCTTCTGCTGTTCCCTAATTATGTGTTTTCCATTCCAATAGAATGATATGATTCATAAATGAAATAGTATAAATATGTAGCATAAGTTAGGTAGCTCGGTCTCATTTATATTCACGGACAATTCATGCTATAAAACAAAAACATACTATGAAAAAACTATTTTCTAATAAAAGAATTCAAGATTTTAAAACCAGGTTTTCTGTACCTCAAATATTTAAATATTTCTCTTTTCTGCCGCAGTAAAAAAAGAATGTCGTTTTTATTAATTTAATAATGTTTAAATAAAATATATTTTGTAAGATAACGCTTGTGTAAAATATTATTGTAGCATTAAATTTATTCGCTGCGGGTTTGTTTTTCACGCTAATCTGTTACAGTGATGTGAGCAATGAAAGCACCATCCAGCGACAAGTGTGGCGGACACGCGGAAAATTGGAAAGCTGAAACGGTCAGTGGCAGGTCATTGAGCAGCGTTCGGAACGATTGCTCTCAATATAATGTAATGGATTCGTTCACTGTAGCGTCTGATTGAGAATTATAGTGATTAACACAACCTCGGTAGGTATAATAACTACAATTTAAGAAGACCTCTGGCTCAAGTACATAAAAAGTTTAAATATTAACCGTGTAAAATATAAAGTATACATAAATGTACGCAAAACACTTTTACATAATTACGTTCATAATGCATCCACTCTTGACTGTCCAATGATTTCTATTTAGTTATGTAGTGAATTAACTATAAGTAAACTTTGCTTCTTATCAGCTCGTAAAAGGTCGTTTATATATCAGAAGAAGTATCCTATCAATAAATATATAGGTACCTTTTCCGTGTATCTTGTATTTAAAGAGCATTATTCTCTTTTGTACGGTAATAGGTGGAATTCAATTTTTACATAATACTAGCTGACCCGCGCAACTTCGTCTGTATGAAATCGGCTATCTACCAGTTGTATTTCCAAACTCGAAAAATCTTTACAAAACTTAGTCACATTTTTACCTTTTTCCACCTTAGTTACCTTAAAAACCCAATTACAGCGACTCCCACCGTTTCTAACTGTGAAACTAAACAATTCAGATTTTTTTTTTTTTCTTCGAACTGACTACGCTATTGACCAAGCAAGGTCTTAACAGCTTCACCGGACTACGGTTCAATTCAGAGATTCACTCAAACACATACCTAGTAATTCCGATGGTACGAACGTAGCGCCATCTGTCATTCATCAACATAAATAATTTCGTTATGTTTCAAATATGAACGACCGGTGAATCATTTGGATATTGTTCATACAAAAATACTAAAATCGCGAATTAACAATGGGATGGTGGGTTTAGAAAGGTGACAATTTGGGGTTCAAGGTATCTTTTGATGACAAATAAATAAAAATTGACAATAAAATTGAAAAAAAAGTCTGGATACGGACACCCTAATCACCTAGAGGTATAAATATATACTTTACGACCTATTCTCATACCTATCACATATATATAAGAAATTTCATAAAAATCGGTCGAGCCGTTTCGGAGGAGTTTGAATACAAACACCGTGACACGAGATTTTTTATATTAGATGTTATTATGACGAACATCTAACAGAAATTTATCTATATACATATAATAAAAATGAAGTGTCTGTATGTAATATCAAAATAAAAAATGTTTACTGATTGGGTACGAAAGTATAAACGCTACTGATAACAAAAATGCAATTTTTAAAATTTTTGTCGGTCTGTCTGTCTGTTTGTTCCGGGTAATCTCCGACCGCTGGACCGATTTTAACGGGAATTTCACTGGGAGGTAGTTAAAATTACAGCGGGTTACTTACGCTACTTTAAATTAGACTAGCTGTTAACCGTGGCTTCGTCTGCAGTGCTATCTCCAAAATGGTTGAACCGATTTCCACGGGACTTTCACTGTATATGTATGATAGCTGACCTTATAGGAAGTAATTTAGGTTTTTCTATTTTAGACAAGCTGTTATCGGCGACTTCGTCCGCATGAAATTTAGCAAAAATATGTTGTTCACTCTAAACATGTGCGTTGTACTGGACTCTAAGAATAAATATAATTGAAATTCATATATATATATATATATATTTATTGTAGCACGGCAAAGTGACTGCACATTGCCTGATGGTAAGCACAGTACAATCCAAAAACAACGGCGACCACCGAGAGATACGCCCTCCTCCGGCGGTCGTCGTTGTCATGCCGGCCTGAAATATCTGTATCTATGTATGTAATTTGAATTATATTGTCTTTTCGGTCATTTTGGCGGCCATATTGTTTTATTGACTGCGATTTCGACTACATAACTCAGGAACCAATAAGGAACATATAAGAATATTGTTTTTTTTTTTTTATGTTATAGGAGGCACGCTGTGGGCCCTATGAAGTTACCACCGTCCTACCTTCAACCCAAGGGAGTCGCAAGTCGTGCTACCTTTTTGGGAGGGAGTGGGGAAGTGGGGAGAACGGGGAAGGGGAGAGGAGGTGGGTACCGGCGCCCACTACCAAACAACGCAACAATCAAGCCTTACTCCGCGTTCTTAGGTGGACTACCCCGGCACCCCCATCATCTAAACCAAAAACTCAACGACCACCACCCAAAACACCTGTATCGAGTTCAATGAGCACTGCTTAAATTGTCAAATATTAAAAACGGTGTAGCGTGCTGGCCATTAATAATGTATCTGGCCCTTTAGAAAAATGAACGACATATTCGATGTGAGACGCACATATATTTTTCCTCGACAGACAAGTCCAATATTAAAAGTCTCGATTGCAAAGGCCGTGTTTGATTTTCACATATATATTATATGAACACGCCCCCAAAAACTGCTTAGACAGATAGAAAGTTTTATATCTTAATGTATATTTATGCAAGATTTCAAAACGTCAGCTCATTCATTGTATACAATTCAACATTATAATTATTATATAGAAGGGTTCTTTCTAAAAAGATATTATACCATAAACATATTACTTGTTGACAATATGGGCATATTATATCATCAGAATAACATCTTTAATTCATTGTTTCATTAGTTCCTTTCCAGTGTAAGTAAGCATTGAGGTAGTAATATGGTAGGTTAAGGTTCCAAATATGTTGATGATGCCTCAAATGAACCTCATTTGAGACACTGTTAATTTTTATATATCTAATGTATACGTTACATGTTGTAAGTGGCGTGCGTGTCGTACTTACAATTGTTTTTAGAAAGCATTTCTTTAATTGTACATGGTCTCACAATTTTATATTTCTTTGAATCAATTTTAAAAAAACGCGTGTGGATAGCGGGTACAACTAGTAATATATGAATAAACAAGTAGAATATTAAGACTAGAGGTACTAGAGGTATTGTATATAAGACTAGAGGTTCTGTGATTCGTCAACTATTTTCTATTTTAATGTTATGGGTGGATGATTAAATCATCGGCGATTACGTAAAGCTATTCCTTAGTTTCAATTAATGGCAACTTTATCACGTCTTTCTACAATACTATGATGAACATCTCTGTGTAACTGAATATATTTCTCTTAAATCCAATAGTAGTTACTGTATCTTTGTTTATTATCAAGTGTGTGACAGACATCATCCTGTCGGATACATCGTGTTATATTTCATATTTGAAGTATTATATATCACTACATATTATCAAAGAAAGTCCTCTGCTACGTCTATCTGCCTGTCTGTCTGTCCGCGAAAAACTCAAAAACTACCGAACGGCTTCTCATGCGGCATCACCAGCAGATAAAGTGATTCATGAGGAAGGTTTAGGTATATAATTTGTCAAGGTTTTTTTTAATAACAGAGAAAGATAACGTCCGCCGGGTCTGCTAGTATCTTGTTATTTAATACTACTTATGTACATTTTAAAGTTATCTTATGTTTTGTTATTTATCCATAAAAGGAGGATTTCACCTTTTCAATTCGCAATTACACTAATTTTACGGTGTAAGTAAAGACTTGAACGCGTTCTATATACAGAACGTGAAGTTTTGGTCAAGTTTAATTCTACGAAAATAACAAACGAAACGAAGGTCAGGTATTACTATATTACGTAAATACTGAGTTCGAGGATTCCTTGACGGAGGACCAGACATAACCAACTTAGCAATATTCTTTCTTATACTATTTAGAGGTTATATTTGTTGAACGTTAGTATTATAAATAGGTAAAACATCCATTTTAAGTTGTTTTTATTTCAATACTGAGAGTATAACCGAGATGATGTATATTACGTATGTATATTAAATGTGTATGTGTAGATGTATATGTATATTAAAGTCATACCTACAATTAATTTATCAATTACTGACATTATCAATCTTCTTCTAGATTACATGTAATAATGATTCACATTAATCATGTGTTTAGCGATTCAATTTAATAATAATTATAGATCGATCAAAGTGTCAAATACAAAGTACTCTAATCAGTTGATCTTTATTCAATTTACATCGAAATTTTATTTTACAATTTAAAACTATAATTTTACATGAAAAAGATTGTCTGAGTCATAACGAAAATATGCCGAATTGGACACAGCACACAAGATGTTTGTCAAACGCAATTTCAATATTATATGCTGATATCTTCTTATTTATTTCAATTAAAATAGAGTATCTCTTCACTAAAATTAGCTCTGTCAAAATAAGATTCGAGAGGTCAACTACTTCAATAAAAGTTTCTGAAATACAGGTCCTTATCGGATGTACTTACGTGCTCACTGTCACCTTATTATTCCAATTTATTTAACTCGCTTTTGTTATCATCCTAAAACAATGATTTTATGATATCATTTTATGACAATCCAAATAATATTTTGGTTTATTAGTCATAATCTTGATATTTAATGTTAATCACTAATATTTCGCAATTTTCGCAATAGTGTAATATATCACGTAGGTACGATATGATTATTAATCGTAGTTCAATTGAAATAAATATTTTCGTATACAGAAGTACATGACTACTATTACTTATGATAAGTACAAATATACATTAGGTCTTTACCTATGAAATTGCCGTTTTGTATGAAAAAATTTAAACGAATTTTTTTCATGTATTTTTTATTTGTATTAATCGAAGTAATCACCCATGCAATCAATGCGTCTTTGCCAACGCAGTGGCAGTATGTTGATGCCCTTCTTAAAGAAATTAGCTGGACGGGAGGCCATAAATTCTTCAAAGGCATTTTGTACTGCCTCTCGGGTATTGAATTTTTTTCCCGCCAAGTAGTTATCCAAATTCTGGAAAAAGTAGTAGTCTGTAGGCGCAAGGTCTGGTGAGTAGGGCGGATGACGGAGAACTTCCAACCCCAGTTCTTGCAACTTGGAGACCGTCTGCTGTGCAGTATAAGGTCGCGTGTTGTCGTGCAGGAGCAGCGGAGACGAGCGATTGACCAATGCTGGTTGGAGATGTGCCAGCTTCTCCATCATTGTGTTCAGTTCTTCACAGTACCCATCTGCAGTAATGCTCACCCCGTTTGGTAAGAAGCTGTGATGAATCACACCGGCGCTAGACCACCAAACAGTGACCACCAAACAGTGACCACCAAACAGTGACCACCAAACAGTGACCACCAAACAGTGACCATTACTTTTCTAGGGGTAAGTTTTCGTTTAGCGCATTGTTTAGGTGCTGAACCAGGATCCAACCAACTTGCTGAGCGCTTGCGGTTATCAAACAGAATCCATTTTTCATCGCAGGTAAGGGGGCGTTCATAAATTACGTGAGATGTTTATGGGGGGGAGGGGGTCGAGTCAAATCTCATCTAAGCTTAAGTTGGAGAAAGGGGGGGTCTCGACAAATATCACGCAATTTTTTTTCTGATTGAAACAAAAAAAAATACTGTTTTGGTCCATTTAATCCAGATTGTACATGCTTAAGATTCAATATTAAGCGTAATCGTAATACGATTAAGATCATTCACTAATTCGTTCGAAAGAAAATACTTTCATTTTCTTTTTACAATAACAATCCAACGCGTTTACGTAAGAAATCCACATGTTGAAAAATCTCACGTGAGATTGGGGGATGGGGGGGGGGTTGAATAAAATCTCACGACATCTCACCAGGGGGGGAGGGAGGGACAGAAAATTTAAAAAAACACCTCACGTAATTTATGGACGCCCCCTAACAATGCGGTTCAAAATTCCTTCATTTGTGTGTCTGTTGAGCAGTGCAAGGCACGTCTCGACGCGTACTTCGCGCTGGCGATCATTGAGTTCGTGGGGCACCCATTTATCAAGCATTTTTACCTTGCCAATTTGACGCAAATGGACCAATATTGTTTTGACGCTAACGTCGAAAGCTGCTGCTAATTCAGCCGTAGATTGTGTATCATCAGCTTCCACAATCGCCTTTAATTCGTCATTGTCGACCAAAGTCTTCGGACGACCGCGAGGTTCATTTTTCAGGTCGAAATTCCCAGAACGGAAGCGAGCAAACCAATAACAGGTAGTGCGTTGGTTTGTAGTGTTAGCTCCGTAAACGTCGTTGATGTTGCGTGCCGCTTGTGCCGCGTTGCTGCCACGACGGTACTCATATTCCATAATTACTCCAATTTTTAACGTATCCATGATGACAAAAAAGATTGAAATGCGATGAAAATGTAACACTAATCAATAAACAAATGATTACTTTTGGAAAAAAAATTCCATGATTTTAAAATAACATTAATTTGAAATTAGAATTCTTAGCCAAACAAAAATTATTTTGATTTGAAATGGCCAGTGCTGCAGAACGGCAATTTCATAGGTAAAGACCTATTATTAAAAATTACTCAAGTACCAGTGGTTTATTTCTGTCTTATTTGATTTTCGCAATACTTTTATTGTATCAAAAAATACAATAAGAAACATGAAATGATTATTAATAATTAATCACATTGTTAAAGCAGGATAATTATATAAAACGTGATATAAATCACCTCGACTCACGATCACGCAAAAAATCTGCTAATTCAAACTCTACTCTTTTCTGTTCGTCTTGTCTCATTCTATGACTCGTAAAACCGACTAATGAATAAAGTGAATCACATATTTACTTCTCACTATGGTTTTTTATAAACTTGCATACAGCACATGTTTAATCAGCCCCTTTTCTTAATAGACGTTTTTATTGACATAAAAGAATCACTTGAAAACTATTGTTAAACCTCTTGGCTCAGTTTTAGATAGCGTTTATATGCGCGACTGGTTAGTCGCTAGCAATATTTTTACAGGACGCTCATTAGTCGTTTCTGGTTCTAAATCAATTAAAACAATAGGTGCTTAATATTTGACCTAATTATCTAAAGAAAAAAAAACTGATATACAATATAGTTTACGACGACGAGGAGACATAGACGAGGAGCGGGTGTAATAAATACCGATGCGGAAGATCACGCGCCTGTGCACTTTTAGTGTGCGTGCTATCACGCCCCTCCGTTGAAAGTGATAGTTTACGCGTTACGTAATGTTAAGCTTATAAACCCTGGATGTGACCTCGCGATCCATCTTCACTTTCGTTCATTGAGCCTTTCACTTTTGTGTCTACACCTTTAAAAATCTCAGAAGAAAGTTTAACTAAGGTTCTCTTTGTTGTTTATTAGTATTTGTTTTGATATTATTATTTTATATATTAAATGAGACCATGAACTATCATCTCCTTGAATTATGCTACTCTTTTAACTTTCACCCTGTATATAACCGAATTGTGTGCTTATTTCCTGCACATGACCAACTTCTGTAACGAATAACAGTCAGTTCCAAGAAAATCGCCATTAGCTCTATTTATTAATGACCCAATAAAATTAATGCTGTCATTACTTTAATGACTATTGCGTAATGTTTTATATGACCCCTTTCAGTTTTCGTTTACAAATGAGACCATTATTAACAGGAAAGAGTGACTGATTTTAACACGAACAATGGATTGTGTTTTGTTCTGTAAACTTTTAAATTCAAATTTTTTGAATCCGTACCTATAAAATATGACGCATGAATTCTTTAAAAATAATTTTCAAATCGAACTATTTAAATGTTAAAAAATAGAGACACGCAATTATGTTTTTTATATTAAACTGCCTTTTGTCCGTGGCTTAACTCGCATTAATGTAGCTTTGATCTACCCTAGGGCAGTGATCGGCAAAGTCGTTATCCAAAAGAGCCAAATATCAATAATACAAAATTGAAGTTTATTTAAAGAAACTTTTTTTTAAACTTAAATAATAATAATACAGAATAGACACATTTTTATGAAAAAAATTAGGATTAAACGCAAACTCTCGAGCGTGCCTTGGCTAAGTATATAGTTTTTGTGAACGATTGGCCGTGCTATTGTTGTTTTCTAAAAATGTGCGTCTACTCTGTCGGCTTGAGTTACAAAAACAACTTGCCTCTAAGAATGCAAGTTAATAAGTAATATTCCGTGTCTGCACTATAACTTTTTTGGAAGAGCCATAGTGAAGGAGTAAAAGATCCGCATGAGGTTCGCGAGCCGCGGTGTGCCGACTACTGTCCTAGGGGAATAGTACCTATATATTTTTTCGGGATGAAGGTACCCTATGTCGTCTTTTGTATAGCTGTTCACGTGTATGCAAAAATTCAAGATGATCGATTGAGTAGTTAAGACGTGAAAGAGTAACAAAAAACAAACTCATTTTCAAACTCAACTTCAATAATCACGTATAATTATTAAAACTAACAATAAAAAGAACAAAAGCAAAGCATATGCATATAACATATATAACACATTTGCGGGGTGGTAGGGCTTTACAGTCTGACTGGATCGCAACCACCATGTATATGGCGAAAAAGTCCATCATAGTGATTCGCTTCTGCGTGTCGCGTTTCGGTATCAGCCTGTGCATATCCAGCTTTTCGCTGGCATGACAGCGCCGACCGGCGATGGATAGTGTGTCATTCGGTGGTCGCCATTGTTTTTGGATTGTACTGTGCTTTCCATCAGGCATAGTGCGGTCATTTTGCCGTGCTACAATAAAAAAAGGGCTATAGTATTAAATTAAAGTAATAAAATTTAAATTCTGACAGATATAATAACGTTTACGTTTTTATAGGAAAACAAAGTAAAATGAACATTACATTCTGTCAATTCTATGAGGGCGTGTTAAATAGCTGTGGTATGGTATAGTTCGCGTCAAACTTTAGGACCGCTCTCAAGTAGATGCGTAGAATAAAAATTTAGGTCTTAGAGGGACGCGGAAGAGATGAAGGGCTCGCCCACGCGCGTTCCATATCTCTATTGCACCAATGCAACGCCGCCACGTGTTTTAGTGTGAGTGCTAGTTGCAGTACAATCGCATTCAGAATATTTTCGTTATTGTCAGTTACACGTTGTTCTATTTTCATTATTTTCTTTTCTTGTTGATATTTGTTATTATTAGTAAACCCATCCATTTCGAAAACAATGTATTTATGAAAGACGTTGCCCACTATGAATAAATATTTATTACGAATTATTTGTTTAATACGAATGTTTTTCATTTAAAAAAGCACTTGTAGCAACACGCATAATACCTACATATATATACTACAAGATATACGCTAGAGATAGAAGCAGATCATCTTTGAGTGCCTCCGGCCAGGTGTTACATGAGTTACATTTGAATGTTATCTGTAGCTAATTATAACTGACAAATACATAGTGTGGCGAATTGTTACTATTATTATTTGAATATTATTATTTTCTACACCTTTGTTTTCTAGTTACTACTGTTAATTTCTAGTTTTTACTTTTGTTACTCCAGTAGTAATTTAATTTTTATAGTCTTTTCAATTTTATCTTTAATATTTTGCAAATATTACATATGTATATCTCGTATGTATGTATATATTCGCTCAATTAAAATAAACAGATTATTGTTATTATAGGCAAATAGATAATTGAATCATAATTAATTAAACACGTATTATATTGTGTGTATAATACTGAGACAACTTAAGGGTTAATAGATGCTAATCTTAAATTCCTATAACAATATTTTGACTTTGTTTTCTATTAACCTCTAGAATGTATGTACTATGCGCATGGCCGCCCTTAAAGCTATATTCAGACCGGCCAAAAAGTTACACGCGGACTGTATATAATATGTACTATGGTATATGTTTATTTATTATAATACAAGCTACATTTAAATAGAGATCAAATAGCCTCGTGAAAATTGTATCTAAAAGAAAACATTTGTTGATCACAATTAATTATCGTATATAACCTTTGGTACTTTGAATATGCAGTGTAATGGCGCTTAAAGCGTTGTGCCATTCTTGAATATTATTTTTCTCAAAGTGAGTTCTACAAGTATCATCTGTTTTCCATTAGTGGCCAATGAGCGATTAAGCGTATTATGCGATCAAATAGTAAAAGTACAGTATCGTTTTCATTACTTGTAAATAAACGTGAATGCCTTTAATAAACCCTTTGTAAGGAAATCGTACTACCGTCGAGACCCTTGATCTAACTTCGTCGATGAATGTAATCCGTAGTAATCGTTCGATTCTAACTTTGTTTGAAACTTTACGTGTAAGCTGCATCTACATATTCTGTTTAATAAGCCTATAATGTGTCCATGAAAGTCGAGATTGTTTTTTTTTCTCTCCAATAATTAATATATTTATTTAACTAATATTTAGAAGGAGTTATTTAAAAAAACAAAGCTGAGATTAGTATATATAATGCGTATTTCCTGTACATTATATATTTAATGTTTATCTCAATTCAGTTAAGCCTCATGCTATAGATAGAGCATGAGTTAAATTGAGTCGGCGATTAAAAACGCTCTTGACTTCAATAAGACCTTCAATTCATTTGTAATTAAAAGTTTTTTGATATTTGATTCAAGAAGGCGTTACTTTGCGAAAATCCATCATCATTACATAGTATAAAACAAAGTCGCTTACCGCGTCTGTCTGTCTGTTCGCGATAAACTCAAAAACTACTGAACGGATTTTCATGCCGTTTTCACCAGTGGATAAAATGATTCATGAGGAACGTTTTTGTATATAATTTGTCAAGGATTATAATCAGGGTGGGACAACGACGGTCGGAACCGCTAGTTAAATATTATAGTAAACGTTACTTTGCACTTCAGCCTGGAATTGATTGGCCACTACCACGTCTCACTGCAACAAAAAACGTTTAATTTTATTTGTGCGAGGTGTGCATGAAAAAGTTAAATCTGAAACTAGTAATAGAAAGAGCAAAATATTAGTAACCAAAACAACAAAAAGAATTAAAAACGCGTCCTTGGTTGATGGCTATACCTAACGGCGGTTGACACTGTTGGTATGATGTAACTGTAAAATATTAAAAAAAAACATTGAAATTAATTCCTTAAAATATCGATATTATTTAATTCCTTAAAATCTTACTGATACTCAATTGATTTCAATTAAACTTCTTTAGTGTTACTTCTTAGACACTTGGTCCTTATCTAATAAAGAATTAACTCGATAGCTTCATCTATCTATACTATATAATAAATCTGTAACAAGGCCAAATCTGTACATTAAATATTTTTAGAAAATTATAATCAGGATAGACTTTGTTATCGATATAGAAGCCAAAAATAACCCTTTTAAAAATTTTGTCTGTCTGTCGGTCTGTCTGTCTGTCCCTGTGAACAGGCATCACTCTGAAAGTACTGAATCGATTTTGACGAAACTTGGCACAGTCATAACTAATATTACAAGATTACATCTAGGATACTTTTTGTCTCATAAAACGCAAGGGATTCTCCAGGATAACGGACGAAAGTCAAAAATTTGAAGTTAATGAAATTCTTGACGGATTTTGGTAAATTTTCTTTCTGCTATATATAGCAGACAGATTAGCTAAAATTTTAAGCTATATTTCCCTATGCTAGTTTAACAAAAAAATACCAAAGAAAATGATCGCTGTGTTCCGAACCGTCGACTCCGTAATGTCGAGTACGTTATAACTGAGCTACGGCTACATGACATTTCTATGCGTAATTATCAACCACATATGAAAAATTTAAAACGCAAGGGATTCTCCAGGATAACGGACGAAAGTCAAAAATTTGAAGTTAATGAAATTCTTGACGGATTTTGGTAAATTTTCTTTCTGCTATATATAGCAGACAGATTAGCTAAAATTTTAAGCTATATTTCCCTATGCTAGTTTAACAAAAAAATACCAAAGAAAATGATCGCTGTGTTCCGAACCGTCGACCCCGTAATGTCGAGTACGTTATAACTAAGCTACGGCTACATGACATTTCTATGCGTAATTATCAACCACATATGAAAAATTTGTGTAAACGAAACTGTCACTTATATGTTGTTACATTTATTTTATTGTATAAAAAAATGTTTGCTAAACAAAGGCGACAAGATTTTTTCCTAAAACATAAACCTAGATAATAGTTACATTGCATTGTAGAAGATGAATCTCAATTAAAGTTCTATCAGTACGTATGTTGTTTCGATATTTGATAAAATTAGTTTTGTAAATATTGTTGAGTCTTGATGTAGTTGGGTTAATGTTTGTGAATCTACGATTAAAACAATCAGTCGAGGTGTTTGCAGTTACCATACTATGTTGTATTTATACTAATATTATAAAGAGAGGTAAAGTTTTGTTTTCGAGGAATTCTTATTACTACTGATCCGATTTTAAAAATTGTTTCACGGTTAGAAAAGGTATATTATCCCACGTTCAGTATCTCAGTGAAAAAGGTGGTTTATATGTCAAAAGTAAAATAAATTTGACAAAATTAAGATTTAATGCAGATTTCACGTATACTTTACAAATTCTTATAAAACAAACAACTAAAACAAAATGGAAATTTAATGTAGATAAAGTTTAATTTTTACAGTATGTTAAGTGATGAAGTTACAAGAGGTACTGGGAAGACATTTATCGGCAATATATGTAAGTTAGTTTTGATCTTCATTAGTCACTTTAGGTAATGCTGCGAACAGGTTCTAGGCTTATTTTAAAAGATTTCTCACATACCAACTGGGTATATGTTTGAGTGAGTCCGTGGATAGTTTGTATTCACAATTGAAAGTGCTGTCGCTGCAATCGGGTTTTAGCTTTTTTAAGATTATTTGCGTTTAAAAATACAATTGAAACCGGTAATAATCGATTTGGCGCAGACGAAGTTTCACGGGTCAGTTAGTTTAATATAAAGTTTAAAAAAAAACAACGACTTTTAAAAGAACTACTCGTTCAGCGATGTGTATTTTTATTGCCGAGGAGAAGTGGGGTAAGCGGTGTGGCTTATAATTTTTTCCTCTCTACGTAAATGGTACTGTTAACATAATAAACGAAGTCGACGAAGTTAGGTAATGGGTATCATAAAAACGTTTTCTCGAAAAAACCCTTTGGTGAGTCAACCTTTATGATGCTCGGGTAAACGATGTTGGATTTACTAATTTCAGATATATATCAAATAAATAATTTTATATGTATGAATGATTTCCATTATCGAGATGATTTCGAAAATTCTTAGTAGGCTCAAAACAATTTGATTCGAAACAGTAAACCGGTTCTCTCTAACGCCAGGCTGTTTAGTTTAGCCCAATGCACGATTAACTTTAAGCTGTGCAACTAAAGTAAATGGATATTCAAACAAATACACGCAGACGCCGCGCCGTTCAGCTCAGCCCGGATTTACTTTAACACAATTGAAGCGACGGAATTGAACTCCCATACTGGTTTCTCCTCTGTGAAATCTTTTCTTTATGACTGTTTGACTAAAGTTCGATATAGTCAGAATTCGAGATGTCGCATTTGATAATATTTTTAACAACTAGTAACATATTATTTTATAATTTAAAAGTTTATCGAAATAATTTAATGCGTAAAGAGACAAAAATAAATAATGAATTGACAATTAAATCAGGTGCTGAATGATGAGGTGAGCTATAATTAAAATATAGTCTTATTATTATACATATTATTATATTTACGAATTAATGAATACGGAAAAAACAAATAACATTTATTAGAATAAAAATGGTATTTACTATTTTACATAATGTTTGTTTTAAATATAGAGTTGGTGTAACGTTGGCTAAATTGCTACGTGAGGATCTGCATTTACTATTATCTCTAAAGCTCGTCAATAGAAATATGAAACGAAATAAAGAAAATTGGTTGAGAAACCTTAGAGAAAAAGAAAGTACATGACTCTTTTATCTTTGCCTTTGACCAGTGGAATATCAATCCGATATCCGGAAGTTCGAACCCAGGCCAACGAATTTTTGCTACGAACGAACAACGAACTAAATTTGCTAGCTTAAACAGTTTAAATTACCAATTGTTAACGCTATCGGCTGATGATGAAGGAAACGAGAATCTGAGAAATGTTTTTGTAGTACCACAATATCTGTGGATTTCTCAGAGTTTGAAATCACCAATATGTCGTGGGCTAGTGTGATGATTATGCCCATACCTTCCTTGGGGAGGCCCCAATATCCAAATAAGTAGGAAGTGTTGAAATAAACGAATAAACCCTCGTGCAAATAATAAGTAGTTCGGTGAACCTGCTGTGCCCAGCTGTGGGTCTGTTACAGGCTGATGATATATAATATTTTATTCTTATTAGTTTTGTTTAACCCTTGTTTTTATCTTTCGTTCCTCACAATTTTTGACATGACGTCTTGACGTTCAAATCTCTCTACAAATTAATTACATTTGACAAAGTTTTCAGAACAGCTAAATGGTTAACCAATATCCTTCTTAGAAATTTTAATGATATTTATTTTCTTTTTTTTACTTCAGATTTACATATAAAATCTATTTAAATTTTTATTAATTTATATTCTGTCAAATGCCAAATGAAGTTCTTTTTTTTTGTTTTTTTTTTATTCCCCCTCCTCCAAATTATTATTTTTCGTTCCTTTACCTCCCCATCCCAAAGCAGAAAAAAAAACTAAAATAATGAAACGCATTACGATTACTGTATTTTGAATAAAATTTGTCGCATTGTTATCAATATGTCTATCCTGATAACAATTCAATTGATAAGTAAATTAATAAAGATATGCATATTAATATATCATTATATATATTAAAGAAAACAATGTGTAGCCGGAAGTAATATAGCTAGGATTTTAACATTTGAATAATATATTTTTTTATAATCCAACATTAACGTGAACTTTTTTTGATGTATTTTATTACTTCAAGCATCAAAAAACCTAGGTCTGCTGTGATATATAGTGATGTTCGGGCAACTGAATGATATATTGGCTTGAAGGCACTTTTAAATAATTATATAATATGCAATTGGAAATTACCACTGATTGATTCATACTAGTTCCGGTCATATGAAAAAAATACTACTCAGTCTTCCACTGTTACGGGACACAATAAGAAACTAGCTCTTGAGAAATTAATAAGCACTCAACCAGACCGTGTAAAAATGTTATAGAACGCAGAAAAGTCATTACCAATTTTTAATACTCCGTATGGCTGAAATGCGCTAAAACCTTGTTTCTAATATTATTTATATCACATAGTACTTTTACACAATATGTGGTATAACAATAATTGAATTTAAATCTACTTATAAATAATAGCAGATTCGAAGTTATATGGATTCCAAGTCATCAAGGTATATTAGTAGTCATCAAGGTAATGAAAAGGCAGATAGAGAGGCGAGACACGCAACGAATGAAAATGAAAATTGGCATTTAAATAAATCAACTCCTACTGAACTACACAAATACGTTAAACATAAAATTAAAATCAATTGGGATCATTACTGGCATACAGAAAATACAACGATGTTATTTAATATCAGAAAATCAATTTTTGATAAATCGTTTAACTCCATTAGTTGTAGAAAAGATCAAGTGGTGATCACCAGGTTGAGGATTGGACACAAAAATCTGACCCACATTCATCTAATCACTAAAACTGATAAAAATAAATGCAAGTGTGGAGTGGACCTGACAGTCTTACATCTATTAGTGGAATGTGCAGCATTTAACAACGAAAGACCATTGTGTAACGTTCCTGACAACCTAAAAGACTGTTTAGATCAAGACGGGTGTACACGAACCTTATTTTTCTTGAAAATGATAAATGTTCATAAATTAATGTAACCTAATTTGCAGTAGTACTAACTATAATGTATGTATTTTGTTAATTGTGGTCGCTAATGACCTGAGCTGTTAAAAATCGACCTAATATAAATAAATAATAAAAAAAATAATAATTGAATTTACTGATTGTTTCTATTAAACGATAAGATTAAACTCGTATTAATCACAAGTCAATTAAATAGTAATATCTAACGAGCAACACTAAATGCTGAAAGTAGTATTGTAATAATCATTAGGTAAGGCAGCAACTCGATTTCGTTCATTCTGTATTACTTTATCATAATGAAGACATGCTTGGTGCTTGTGAATTTAAGTGTGCTCTTGTTTGCGTTTCAAGGGAAATGTGAAAACGTAGAATCACGAGTCGTGAACACGACGCAGGGCCCTGTACGTGGATTTTTAGATCCAGATGGAGATATATATTCGTTTTACAACATCCCATATGCAACTGCACCTACAGGACCTCATAAGTTTAGGGTAATTATACTATTTTGATATATTACCTATTTTAAGAATGGAATACAATTTTAGTATCACTAGATAAAAAAGTAGTCACTTGGTTAAGGCTCTCGGTGCTGCCACGACCCTGAATGTTGTGGGTTTTAATCCAACACAGGACAGGTAAGTTTGTGGTCCACAAATAATTGTTCTGAGTCTACGTGTGGTTTATTTCCGTGAATTGTAAATTTGTGAAATCCTGCACAACACGAGACTTCATCCCTAGTCTAAAAAACAAATTAAGCATCCTAGCCATAAATTTAAATCGTTCATGTGCAACGACGCATTCAACAAAATACAACAAAATAGTTCACTATACTATTAAAAAATGAAAAAATAAAATGCAAATAAGCCTGATTGCGTTAAAGTATAAATTAAATTTGACTAGGTAATAGTACCACTATGGAGTGATACGCTTAGGCGAGTTGTGTTTCTATAGTCCGGTGAAGTTGTGAAGGTACGTCAGGCCAATAGCGTGGTTAGTAAAAAAAAATGGTATGTTTCGGGATCAACAAGTCTGAAGCCAGCATTCAAGCACGGTGGCTCCTCTGACCTCTGACCCTAACATAGAGTCGACTATGTTGATAGAATCAAAGTATCAAAAAGTTAGAGTATCTCAATTTTGGATTATCACGTTTCGGGGCCGGCCACTTTAGATTCAGCTATAGAGAGCTTTGTTTCATAGCAGCGGGGACCGATGATAGATCGCAATTAGGTATTTGATTTTTTTGGGATAAATGGAAAGGTCATATATAAGTTTTATAACAAAACTTTTTTTTTCGCAATAATTAAAATGGCATATCAAAATAAAAATTTTAATAAATGAAAATGAAATATTGAATCCAGTACCGAAGACCCGCCGACAACCCCCGAACGTTTCCGAACGCGTGTGACGTCATAATGTTAGTTTTCACCCATTGTAGCATACAGAGATAATAAGTACAATGTTCTGAATTTTGATCTATTAAATTCTGTTGTCATTGTTAAATACTCAAAAATATATCGAAAATGACTAACCTCAAAAGTTATCGCTCTTGTTCTGTACCATTATGTACGAATACTACAAAAACAACTCCCGAAAAAAATATTTTTAAATGTTCCACAAGATGAAAAACTTTGAAAGAAATGGTTTCAAGCAGTCCACCGAGATTATCTCAAAACAAAATCGTTTTTTTTTTGTTGATCAGTTCGATGTAAGTATTTCATAATAATATTCTTATTAATTATTATTTATCTAAGTGTACAAATCGAATAAGTAGAGTTCAGTAATAAATTTTTTTAACTGGGCTCCAAATCATAACCTTTAGAATCGTAGCATTAACATATGTTCTATGGGTAATAATCTATGTATTTTTATTTAAATATTTATAAGTCCTTTACCACACATAGCTAACAAATCGTATTTTTATATTAAATTGAAGATACTTTTTTCAAGTCAAGCATAATAACTGTAAACGCTGTACTATTATGGCAATCATGGCGCGTTCACAGTCACGTGATTAAAAAAAATAATTTTTAATTGTTTATAATTAATTGAAAAAAAATTCAAGTTTTTCGCAATAAATATTAATATAATTAATAAAATAAGTTTTAAAATAAATTAAATAAAATCAATATTTTTTTCAAAATCCCAATCCTAGATACTGTGCGGTCACTTTGTTATGTTTATAAAAAATAATAATATTTAAGTTAAAAATAGAACGTAAAAAAAATTAGCAAATAAATTTCTCGTTATTTTACTCATGTACAATTTTTATTGACTTGAGCATGCCCCTTCATACGATTGGGTATAGAGTATCAATCATATTTTATTAACCGACTTCAAAAAAAGGAGGAGGTTATCAATTCGACTGTATTTTTTTTTTATGACTTAATAGTTTGTTCATCTCTCATACTAGGAGATAACCGCCCGCTTCATTGTGCATATTTAAAAAAAAAAGGCAAACGGTCAATGGACCCCAAAAAAATAAGTAGTCGAGAATCGTCTACAAAAAATTCCACATTGAATGGCTGTAGACCTAAGCCGATACGTTCAGTGATTATTAATATATTTTTTAAATTTCATGAAAAATTTATTTTTTTCTTTCAAAAGTTTAATGAGAGATGATCTGTACCAGAGTAGATATTTTTTTTAGGAAATACAACCTTTTTTGGAATAAATTTATCTCGTAAGTTAGATAGAGTGTAATAGAAAAATGAAATAGCCTGTTTTATAGACTTGGAATTGAATTCCTGATACCAATCAATTAGTTTTAATTCCACTGAAATAGAGTCAATGTCACCTAAGTTATAAATAAATTTTGTATACGGGCGTAAGGGCAAGGAATGAAGTTCCATGAAATTAGCAGTGATAAGTGACGAGTTGTGATGAGGATCTTCTGGAACCAATGGTTCAGTACAATTTGTAATAGAGAGGTCGCTATTCGAGAAAACTAAATGTAAAATATGGTTATTGATGTTAATAACACAGTTATATTGAAGCAAGTGACATGTGGTGATGTTATCAAAAAGATTTGTTTGCGTAATACCATGAACGTTAGAAGGATAAAAAGATACACCGTCATCTGCCAAGGACCAGGTTAAGTTCGGTAGATTGAAGTCTCCTAAAATTATAAACTTATCAAGAGGATTGTGGAGCACGATGTGGATCAAATTTTCAGAGAAATATGCTAGTTGAGTTGCCATTGAGTTACCTAAATTTTGGTTACAAATATACACTACACATAGATGTATTTTGTATGTAATTTTAGGTTTCTTATTATGAGAGGTTATAGTCAACCAAAGATCTTAGAAGAAGAACCACTCGGAGCGAAGAGTAGCAGTAAGCTCACGACGGACTGCTATTAAGACTCCACCGCCTAACGACTGATTAGTGTTCAAATAGTTTCGATCTCTTCTCCAAATTATGTAGCGATCATCAAACAATTCACTATTAGAAATTGAATCAGTCAACCATGTTTCAGTCAAACATATAGCATCGTATGAGTTTAAACAAATATTTCTAAGAAAAATAGCTGTTTTTGTACGAAGTCCACGTACATTTTGATAAAAAATAGTAATAATTTTGGCCGTGAATATTTCCATAAGAACTGATTAGAAATACTGAGTAAGAATAATTGCACAGTAACAATAATAAAATGAAAAATTAACATTAAAATTAGCACATAAAAACCACAGTACAAGTAAATCCCAAATAATATAGGGTATGACATAAAAAACAATAAAGAGAAACCCTCCGAGCTCAGGTAGCAAGTAAACAAAGGTGAAGGTGACCCCTCATTAACGTAGACAATAACATGATTAACTATTCCAGCGGTACTCAAACTTTGCCGGCTAGCAACAGTATTTGAACAGATATTAAAATAATAGGCTATGTAAAAATATATAAAAGACGAAATGTAACAAAATAGTTTTAGCTAATTATTTTCGTGAGATCTGATTCCGATTTGATGGTATGTACAGGAGCACTGGAGTTTTTTCGTAAAAAAATTTTACATCCTTTTACCCAAACAAATGCATAACTCCTTTCTTTCGCCAATAATTTGGTTTTGTTGAGAAGGATGTTTTGGATTCTGGATAGTCAAGTGATCATTTATGTAAACCCTGTGATCACCCAGAAGACCAAGGTCCGTAGGAGTAATAGATTTGTGTTTTTTTGCTGCAGCTATGAAGTCATCCTTAAGATACCGGTTATGCATCGAAACGATGATGGATTTATGTTTACTATCATTACGCATCTGTACTCTTGAGAGATAATTAATTTGGTCTTTGAATATTTTCATGCCAATGCAATCACTGATTTTAGATATGATTGTGAACAAGTTTTCGTAGTTATTCACAGGAACGCCTTTAATCTCGATGTTGTTCATTCTAGATCTTTGATCACCATCGCGTAGATCTTGTTCAAGTTTACCAACTCGTTTCTGTAAATCAGAAATGTCCTGTTTAGATTTTAATAAATCTTGAACCTCTTTATCTATTTCGGATATTCTTTCATTCAACAGCTTCACTGAATCATGAAGAAACTCCAGTGGGTTTTTGACGTCCGTAATGTCAGCTTTAACTGATTTAAGCTCTTTGATCTCGGCTATATATCATCACGCTAAGGCCAATAGGAGCGGAGCACAGATGAAAAATGTTTCAAAATCGAGATATTTTTCTTTTTGAGAGCTTCTGCTGTGTGTCAGCGTTAGCCCAGAGTAGTAACTATTACTACGCGGACGAAGTCGCGGGCAGGGGCTAGTCATATTATAAAAAGGTAAAGTTTGTGAGCTTGTGACGTTGTAGGGTGTAATCTCAAGAACTACAGGTCCGATTTTAAAAATCCTTTCAGTGTTATATAGCTCATTTATCAAGGGAGGTTATAGGCTATATATCATCACGCTAAGACCATTAAGAGCGGAGCACCAATGAAGAATATTTCTAAATCGGGGTTTTTTTCTCTTGAACTCAAAGTAACTATTCCACGCGGACGAAGTCGCGGGCTGAGGTTAGTACTTTATTGTTTGATAGCATCTTAACTTTAAGTGCATACAATACAACATTGTTGCGAATGGTATAATGATTAATGTAACATGCACAATGCCGTGGGTATTAATTTAACAACATAGGGCCTTAACTACTATTTATTCTGTGATCATGATGCTGCCAAGTTATCTTTTGTTTGTTTTCCATTTTAATTCAACTATTAAATTAGGTGACGCGTACTCAAAGTGTAATGTAAATAAAGTGAAATAATTGATTAAGCACTGATTGCTTGATGAGGTGAAATTATTGAGTCAAATCGAGTCTTAAATGGACACTGTATTAAAATTTGTTGACGGGCCAGTTCGCTGTTAAATTTTAGCTGCCGTGTTTTGTAAGAAGTATTAGACGTCCATATAATAACTGAAATCACTTACACTAAAACGACTGCTGTCTAGGTAATTTCTAACATTATTTTTATACGAATAAATTTTCGTGGCTTCAACAAGACTAGTAGTTTTCAACTGTTACGCACCTATGCCCAACAATTTCATTGTTTTTTTGCGTTTTCTTGTATTTTAACATATATAAGTACAACGTTTTAAACAATAACAATCATACTACACAATACACTGAAAATGTATTTGTGAATAATTGTGTATGCATTGTTTTTAAGTTGTGGTGCTGTCTCTCTAGTAATAGTTCTAGTACTGGGAGCCGTGCTTCCGAGATAGGAAACCGCAGTCTTAAAGTATAAATAGAATTATAAGGTGAGATATGAAGGACTAACGCTAAGTAAATACGAAAAAAGTTAATATACAAATCATTGATCCGAAAACAGTATTGGCTTGCCTTTGGTACGACTAGATTTGGTGGTGTTGAATCGCCACTTCTGTTGGTTAGAATATCATTTAAAAACGCATTTGATTCTCAGCATCCAAATAAATATATCGGTTTCAATTTATCTATCTACATTTTCTGATTGGCTATTGAGTTGTAAAACTTTGACCTTCGCATTGTTACGATGTATAATATTAGAGTATATGTAGATTAGGGTTATCGGCTTATATAATATATCGTTATCAAACAAACGGTGCGATCACACGTGTGTTTTTATTTGATATATAGTTTCAACTCATTACTCATATTTATGAATCGCTATAAATAGGTTTAATTCGTTATGGATTCTACAACCTCCAGGTATACGTAAAGTCACGGTAAATACATTCAGTTGAACAAACATTGTTATCGTTTCTGTCTACCGTACGTAACTTTGTAGATATTTACACGCATCACGAATATCTCTTTGTTATACTACATAGGTTTTAGCGATTGACTACGACTTTATCTGATGTTGGATGCCGATGTGGTCTAAGATGGCAAACACGCTAAACTTTTTTTTTTAATAACGTGGGGAAATCCTTTATGGATACGCCGCCCTCTCGGGGGAGTGAGTGGGTTATGTACGACTCGCACGGACTAAAACCCCACGGTGTACCGTCCACCGCATGGTAGGGGCGGCCAGGGATCGAACCTGCCATCTTCCTGAGAAACTACCCCTGCGGCAGCCTGGCGAGTGAACGCCAAGCTTCGTCCTACTATGAACACGCTAAACCTAGAGGCGGACTGTCTCTCAAATGCTAACAAGTGTTTGGCGACAGATTTGCAACTGTTCACTGAGGGTGGTAACTAGCCAGATGGACTTCGTAAAAGCCCTACCACCATGCTATGGCTTTATTACGATGTTTTCATTTACTGTAGCCTCCGACTCAGTCGCAAGGATTAGAAACTACGTCAGTCACCGCGGTGTTCCAACACAGGATCACTTAAGCCATCAATCGCTTAAAAACTTATTATTTAAATTATCCGTTAGAGCTCATTACTTACTTACTCCGAGGTGTGCCGTGCACGCTTGAGCTAGTTGCCTGAATAAAATCGGCTGAGTGCCTTAAGCGCTCGACTTAGTAGTCCGGTGAAGCTGTAAAGACCTTGCCAGGTCAATAGTCCAGTCAGTTTGAAAAAAAAATGAAGGCCCAGCTTGTAAGACACGATTTGTGAAACGTCACTCTGCATCATACTGTCCTAAAATAGGAAAACGCTGTTTCATTTCTTCATCATCTCCAAAGTTAGGTTAGGTTAGGTTATATATACAATTTGAGCAATATAAATAAATTTACAAATTGTCGTACTGACTGTGCGTTATCTTGCAGTACGCAGCATAATCTTTCAAATTTCAATAATTTTATAAAATATAACAATATATATTTTCTTATTCTGGCCATTTTTAACTTAATCCGTAATGTTCTCTTTTAAGTAACAACGACAAATTGGAATGCTTTGATTGAGTATATGTAAACTTTTTTAACCTCGAAAACAGTAGCCCTCATCAAAATAGGTGATTTTGTTGTTATATATAATTAATCTAAAAAATATGAGTAAGAATCTAAATCACATGTCATTATAATTTCGTATAAGGACTAAGCAAAACAATAAAATTACAATGAAAAATAACCCAGTTTTAATGCAAATGACAGAATCCAACTGAATCGTATCAAATTGCGATCATCCCTCTCTCCCTTTATATTGTCAATTCCAAATGATCTCTGTGCGAAACCAACAAAATAGAATTAAATAAAAATCCAAATGAGAGACGTAGTTTGTGTAGCATATAAATATAATTAACAGGTCCAAATTCTCGGGTCCCATCTAGTACTTACTATTATGTAGTTTGTCTTTATTTCTATTCTTTGACGTTAATACATTTCAATGAAATGTTATTTACAGGCACCCCTGCCACCGCCTACCTGGACGGAACCTTTTGAAGCCGTAGACAGACGTACAATATGCCCACAAACAATAGGTTTCACAGCTCCTAATATATTTAACATGCAAGAAGATTGCCTTATAGCAAATATATTTGTACCGAATATTACCGACGTTAATTTACCAGTCTTGGTATCCGTTCATGGTGGAGCTTATCAGCTTGGCTTTGGTAATCAAGCACAGTACAGAAGTTTAGTTAGATCAAATAAACTAATAGTAGTTTCTTTTAATTATCGCCTTGGAGTACACGGTTTCCTGTGTTTGGGAACGGAAGATGCTCCCGGTAATGCTGCAATGAAAGATCAAGTTGCATTACTGCGTTGGGTTAACGCAAATATTGCAAATTTCGGTGGAAATCCGAATGATGTGACTCTTGTTGGATGTAGTGCTGGAGGCAGTTCTATTCATATGCTCATGCTTTCGAAATTGACAGACGGTTTGTTTCATAAAGCTATACCCGAAAGTGGGGTTAGTATTGGAGGTGCCGGGTTGCAAGTGGATCCCTTAAGAAGTGCAAAAATATACGCAGAATTGTTAAATTTTACTGATGTGGATAATTTCACAGCTTTAGAATATTTCTATAAAAATGCTTCGTATGAACTACTGACCTCACGCTCCTACGAAATATATAACCAGCCTAACTCATTAATTCTTTTTGGGCCTTGCCTTGAACGTGATACTGGTTCAGAAAGATTTTTTGACGATAATCCAAGAAATATTTTAAAAAGTGGACAGTATAAGAATTTACCTCTTTTGTACGGATTTACCAGTGCTGAAGGTTTGTTACGATTACGTAATTTTTATGACTGGAAGGACAAAATGAACGACAAATTTTCCGATTTCTTACCTTTCGAGTTACAATTTGATAATGATATAACAAAAGAAGAAGTAGCAGAAACAGTGAAATTGTTTTATTTTGGTGATCAAGATGTAGGGGAAGCTACTATTTTAAATTATCTTGATTATTTTTCGGACGTTATGTTTGTCTTTCCTATGTTGAAAACTTTAAAATGGCATATGAAATATAGCAACAGTACTATGTACTTATATGAATATTCTTTTGTGGATGAAAATACACCAGTTATTCCATACACTGAAATCCGAGGAGCTGATCACTGTGAACAGTCGTTTGCGATAACTGACGAAGATAAAACGAATATGACAGTGGAATATAGAAATATGAAAACCACGATGAGAGCTCTTTGGCTGAACTTTATTCTGAACGGGTAAGATAATCCAATAATCTTTTTACTTTAGTTTAAAAAATCATAAATTACGTCATTCATTTTTTTTATCAGGAACCCTATCGCAGAGGATGTAGGCTTACCTGCGTGGCCAACAGCGCAAATTAATCGCTCACCGCACATGTCACTGGGAAGGACAATAGAGCTAAAGGGTTCAGTGTTGCAACAAAGAGTTGCTTTCTGGGATATATTGTATCAGCAATATTACCATGATCCCATGCCGCCTAATCCACCAAATAGTGTTACTGTAAATAAGATAACTAATTTTTGGGTATTAATAATTAGTTTACTTTATTTTGTTTAATGTAGTGCTTTCATTTATATGAACGTTTTGTTTTTGCCTTATAAAAATTTGCCATTCTGAAGCCGTTATTTAGGAATAGTTACGGGACGGCTTCTTATGTAAATATTAAGCAATATATTTTATAACAATTGTATACAAGTTGGAGTTTTATTTTGTAGACAATGTGCTAATATCAACACAGGACATGATTAGGTAAAGTGTTGTTTTTTATACTCATGTTGATGCTTTGTAAGGAGGATAAGGTAATTATATTTTTAGGGTTACCAATTACTACTCTCGGAAGATTCAAGGTTAGTATTTTGATTACTTTTCTTGTGATTGAGGTAATAGTAATACTTTAATATCACCTAGCGTGCCTTATTAAACGATAAGATTCTATGAGATAATGATGATAGAGTTGATGTGCGAGTAGTCTGGGTACAAAAATTTATATCGCATGCGAAATTACATGCGATTTCTGTTTCCTTAGCGAGAAATGTAATTTAGGGTATGCATGCATCACGATTCATATACTCTATTTTATGTAGTTGTGTTTGACGTTTTTATGTTACCAACACAATATTTCTCTTTGATGTTTGGGTATATGCCGTTACATTCGATGATAAAATTGGAATGCATAAATACAAATACTTAAATTTTGTTTCAGTAAATGTTTATTTCAGAGATAAATTCGCACGCTTCAGTTTTATGTAAATAAAAGCATTTTGTGTCGTGAAAGTTATTATGTTGTTTCTCTATAGCTCAGTTCCAATTTAAAAACAGTCATAGAATCGATAAAACTAAAACAGTTTCTTCTTTTTTGTGTTGAAGAAATTGGCGCCGTGCAATCCAG